>JARFOD010158158.1:0-12138 GCA_031763545.1 Mopalia muscosa | reverse complement strand
TATGTTGAATATTTTTTACATAAGTGAAATTCTTTTCAACATATGTAAAATAAATAGTTAATTTTATGATCTGTTGTGTGTGTTAGCAAGATGCCTGGCAGTATATTAGAGTGGTGGATGTTATATATATTATCAATTAAGGTTTCTGATTTATGTGTCATTCTAGGGGGCTTTGTTATTTAAGGAAACACATAAAATGATTTTATCGTTTCTATGAATTCTTTTGATGGTGCGTGCATGGTGATCAGATTTAAGATCTATGTTAAAGTCTCCCATTATGTATACATTGTTTCTTCTCTGGTTGTCCTTTACGAAGAATTTCATTTAGTAAGGAGTTAAAGACGCTATTGCTATATTTAGATTGCTGTGCTGTTATTGCTACAAAATAATCACTCAGATCCACTTATCTTGTCAATAAAACTTAAGTATTCCCGGATGTATGCATTTATAAGTGTTACCAAATGGGTTTTAGACCAAATTAAAAGTGACTGAATTGCAAAGATAATACTATAAACTATCTGCAAAATAAATCCCGAGTTTTTATGACGAATATGTTTTATTCACTTACAAACTTGCAAGTTTGCATATAAATTATTTGAGCTGTTACGTAGGCAGGCGAAACTCCATTCGGAAAAATCTGTGCCGGATAATGACGACTCCGTGGCGGATAATGACGAACCACATACCGGAGATACACAAAGAATTGTTAGATAATGAGAAATATCAAAATCGATGTCAGGTTCTTATAGATACCAGTCACTTGATGAATTCCCCTGGTGACGTCACTCGAGAATCACAGCTAACTCTTAATGAAAATCAGATGCTGGAATCCCCATTTCCCAATATGTACAACGAATTTTTGAATGAAACAAGTTGCAAATCGTTCAGTGAACATTGGACTATTTTTTATATGTTTTCTATGTATCAGCCATATGGGAATACCTTTAAGTCGTCCTTTTCATAAAGAGCAATCGCACCCCGTTTTCTTTTCCCCTCATTAAACGAAAATGCAGCATAACCTGGAAAGTCAAGAAAAGAATCAGATGCATCTGTAAACCAGCTTTCAGAAAAGATTAAGACAGAGATGCTGGGACCGTAAATAAAGACAGTTATTTGTGTGAATTGATAGACTCCTATCCTTAAAATGAAGAAATGATAGTTGTTTCAGAAAAAAAATTAGGATTGTGAAAAGTGTTTAGATTGTTGAGCGTCAATACCAAACCTGTGAGATATTTCATGGTCATTGTCGGCAATAGGAGAATGATTGTTGCAGCGGCTAATAAATATACTTACTACTAACTACTTTAACCGCTTGATATACAAGAATGTTAGGACTCACACGGAAGTTTTTTACGGCAGCCATTTGTACGACTCGTTTATGATCACATACTGTAGTACATAGCCAACAACGTTTTAAAAAAATATAATTTAACCGCCTGTTATTTTAATGTATTGACTCGTCATTTTCTGATGTAGGTTAAAAAAGTTAAAGTATAAAATTGTTAAATTCAAGGCCGCACGCTGAGTCATTTTGGTTCCGTATGGACGATTTTCACATAAATAATATTGAAATTTGACAAAAACGCTCATTAGTCATGTGCAGGGACAGTGCAGTACGCTAGAATATGCCGCCGCTAATAAATATAATAATTTACTATGGACCCCTTTAGGCGCTGCATATACAAGAATGTTTTTCGCGGGACGGACGTTAGGGGTTGTTATTGAAGACTAATGATCAAGACTCAATCAAGCTGCAATTTACAGCGCTTGATCGGTTTTCATTTTTTTCACGTTGTGTAAACAACAGTAAACATCTGTGTTACAATGTACTACTGGAAATTTAAGAAAAGACACTGGTGTTTGAACTCTAAATCTGGACACAAGTGAATTAAGATATCATCGATGAAGTCTTATTGACAGAAGCTACCTGCGATTATACGAACAATCCACCCCTAGTTTTTTGGCATCGCTAAGTGTAGGCCTATATATTTTCAAACGTGACTTGTACATAAGATGCAGTATCGGAGATTCTCTATTAGTCTATCATACATCCTTAATTAGAGACACAAAGTTTGAGTGCGCATACCTGTTTAATTTATGTTTTTTCACTCACAAGCTAATATGGGTTATACCACTACTGTCCAAGGATATTTGATATACATTTTATTGTGTCATCCCCCATTAGGCTTTGTTAATATACTGAAATAAGGTTTAAGTTTGTTAAAAACCAGAGGTATTTCCTCATAGCAGTCACATGTGACAGTTTCCCCTATCCGTTGGATTGCAGTCTACAGTATATCTTCTCTTTGTGGCTATTTGATACATGATTTGGTTTTGAAAAGATTTAAACTCTCCAAGACCCAAATCCTTGCAAATTTGCTGTTGCGCGGTTATACTTATTTCATTCTTTTTGCCATGTTCTCCAGCTTCCAAACCCTGGTGTAATATCTCAGGGGCCAATCAGCGTTGGTATGAAGATTTTACCTACAAAGAGCTGATTCAGGAATATGATTGGATATAGTCCACAGAGGTATTTTTCACCATATCGCATACACATTATGCCTAAATCAGCGAATAACTGCGTAAAGCGTAACTGGAACGTCCGCAAGTCTAAATGGTGCAGTTTACAAATTACCGGCCGAAATATCTCACAGTTATACTCCATCGTGGACACAACCCAACTCGGGCGTTTCCTCCAAGGGAGAGCGACAAGATGTCTGCGCCCCGAGAAATTTGAGGGAGATTAAAAAAGGAAAACAACATATGTTCAGTGGGTTAGAAAGCAAATGTTGTGTATTTTCTTATGCAATTGTCGTTTGACTTCGACAGACTATCGATTTGTTATAGCCCGGGATGTACCCCATAACCCTTATTGTATATTAGAAACTAACTCTTAAGATGTGCTGAATTGTTTATTAACACATTGTTTTACAATCTAAAAGGTTAAATAACTAGATACCGTTATCAAAAAATGTCTTTTTTGTTTGGTCCAATTTATTATGATGTTAAAGTCTCCGTGTTTGTAAATAGTTTGCATCGGTTCCATCTACCCGGTAGAAAAGCTGTCAGCGAACGGTTGCTAACAAACATAGTATTATGCAACTCTAACCTTCTTCCGTTATCTACAGGCTGTATAATCCACTTAATCTAGTGGCCCCAGGTCGTGGCTTTGTGGTAGCGTGTGCCTACTTCAACTTGTCATTGCAGAAATGTACTTTTCCTTCCGATTGGAAGATTGCCGAGGTCATTCCCATATTCAAATCTGGGGACCCATCAAATGTATCTAATTATCGCCCAATATCATTGCTAAGTTGCCTGAGTAAAATATTTGAACGCGTTATATTCAAATATACGTTGATTTTTTTTTACATGAAGCTATTTCACCAACGCAATACGGTTTCCAACCAGGTAAGTCCACCGTGTTCCAGTTATTGGACATATATTATGACCTAGCTAAATCACTCACGAAGGCAAAGAAGTTATGTTCTTATTTTTTGATATGTCGAAAGCCTTCGACCGCGTCTGGCACCGTGGCTTAATATATAAATTAACCTCGCTCGGAATTACAGGAAAACTTTTAAAATGGTTTTCTAGTTATCTAAATAATCGTTCACAGCGTGTGCTATTGCAAGGGTCATCATCTGATATCCACAATATATCGGCAGGAGTACCCCAAGGCTCTGTCTTGGGGCCCCTGTTGTTCTTAGTGTATATCAATGACTTGCCCAACGATATTCTAAACAATATAAGATTATTCGCCGATGACACATGTCTTTATATCTTATCAAATAACTTAATGGATTGCGAAATTTCAAACTCTGTCACTGAGGACCTCGCGACAATACAGCACTGGACTTAAAGATGGAAAGTTAACTTTAACCCTTCAAAAACTTAATCTTTACTCTGTTCAAAATGTCATATACCGTCTAATTTAAATGTTGATTTTATGGGAACAGATATTCAACCATCCGACGCTCATAAACATTTAGGACTCCTCTTTAGTAACACTGGCAACTGGAATAATCATGTTGAAAACTTAATTACTAAGGCATACAATAAAGTGTCCCTTTTTCGAGGCGTTAAATACCGCTTGAGCAGAAAGAGTTTAGAAATTATGTACAACTCTTTTATCAGACCCACACTGGAATATGCCAACATAGTTTGGGATAATCTTCCAGACTATCAATTTAATAATTTAGAGGCAATCCAAAAAGATTGTCTACGGATTATAACTTGAATGACAAATAGTGCGGCTTCGTCACTCCTCTATGAGGAGTTTGGTTTTTATACACTTTCAAAGCGTAGAAGATTACATAGACTTGGTGCTTTTCATTTAATATTAACAAACGAAAATAACAGTAATCTCTATCTTAAACTCCCTGTGTCAGTTACAGAAAGAAATCCATACCCTCAGCGATCTGTAAATAATATTATTACTTATCGGTGCAGAACTGCCATTTTCAGTAAATCTTTTTTTCTGGCAACGGTTCGCGAATAGAATTCATTACCTGATAACTTAAACAATATTAACGATCACTCCGATTTTAAGTCTTCATTGTTAAAGATATTTCCAAAACCACGACCTTCTCTTTGGTACTATTATGGCGACAGGTTATCTAACATTATCCTTTGTCGTATGAGAAATGGGTGTAGCTCCCTGAATGAAGACTTATTCAATAATTATATATCCGATTCGTCAAAATGTTTATGTGCTTCGAATCAGCGGACCACTTGCTTCTACATTGTCCTTTATTTGCAACTTGTCGACAGGCAATGCTTGATGAAATTACATAGAAGCGGCTACGATGACGTCATTGGCACTACATTATTGTTATATGGGAGCGCAGAGATCACAACAGGTACCAATTGTGCCATTGCTGAAGCTGTCTGTCGTTCATCCAAGAGATTCACGTGACAAATAAGATTTATATTTTGATAGACCAAGCCCACCTGGGAGAAGGGTTCTACTCAGCACTGCTAACTATTTTAACAAACTGCTAAAGTCAAATTGTAGGGGTAATTACATTGTGATTTATTTATGCATGGCAGAATGGATATTTCGGTATTATTCTTTATCCTGTTATATACTTGATGCAGGTTTAAAACCCGTCCGGGAATAAGTTCCCTGATCACCAACCAAATTTTGTGAACTAGAATCTGTTCAAATTAAAAAAGATTTATCCCAAGATAACGAACATACTGTTAATATTAAGATACATAAAATCATCCTATAACAGTATTTATTCGTTGAATGTAAACTCTAAGAATAATATCGTCCGCATAGAGTCCAACCAATCAAACAAGCAGCATAGACATTGACAAAGCTGTATTCTTATTTGTAATCCGCAACTTTGGCGCAATACTTTCTCAATTGATCCAGATACTACTTGACAAAACTCTGCTCCCTTTCGGAAATCGAACCTCGACCGTTGAAATAAGGCACCAGATCGCCAGCAGTAAGGCTTCCACCAAGACCACTCATCAAATAGAACTTCTAAAAACGATATACGTTTTTCAACGTTATTCGTGTTTCGAATAACGATTTAAGTGTATTCACCAAATACTGGGTGCGAAGACGCTACTTCACGGAAGACATATTTTAAAATCATCATCAAACTTTCACAGATGAATAACAAAAACTGTTTTTGTCATTATTCGTGATTCACAGATTGGTTTAGTGGCTATCTGTGTGTACACTATACGGGATGAGAAGACTGCCTTCCGGCAGATATATATTTAGAAGGCCCGCGTGGTTGTGACCAAGGGTATGTCAGCATGTGATGTGTCTCCGGCAATCGCCAGGGTGATTTTAACGAAGTTATCTCTCGGTTTTCCAAAGCAATTTAGCACCAAAAAAAAAAACAAACGGTGTGTTATGGACAATGGAGAAATACGCATGAGGCAAACCCTCAAAAAGAAAACAAAATATATTTTAAACATTCCAGAAATCTATTTGAGTTGAATAACGAATCCTATTTTTTTGTCGGTATTCGTGATTATTGTAAGCGGCTATCTGTTTGTTCATAATACGAGGTGGGAAAACGTTCTTTCCTGTCAGATATATTGTTAAAGCGCCATCAACCTTTGAAAGCAAAAATGAATCTACTATACACAGCGGGAAGATAACGATCTTGGCATTAACTTTATCAGTTGAAAAACGAATCTTATTTCTTTGTTATTATTCGTGATTCGAATAACAAATCCTGTTTTGTTGTGATTATTCGAATAACGAATATGTATTTGGCCGTGGTTTAGTGGTAAGCGTGTCGCCGTACAAACGTTACTGTACAGTTCACGGGTTCTTATCCGTACCACCAATCGTTGTGAGACCAATGACGTATCCCGTTTTGTGAATGAGTGCAAGGCTGTTGTTCTCTATACCACGTGGGGTGGGAAGACACTCTTTCCCGGCAAATACAATTTAAAAGCGCTAATATAAATAAATACCGTATTTTTGTCGTTTTTTTTATTCAACTAACGAATCCTGTTTTTTTTTTTGGTCGTGATTCGAATAACGAATTCCGTGTTATTGTTGTGAATCGAAGCGCCAGTGTGCACATAATAATGGATTGAAAGACGCTCTTTCCTGGCAGACATATATTGTTAAAGCACCATCAACCTTTGAGAGCTGAAAAACAAATCTACTATACCGATTGTCCACCGTAATTAAGCAAAAAACAGTGTGATGTTGACAATCCGTCGTCATGTAACTTAATAGCAACGTTAAATCACAATATAAAAAGAAATGAAACGAAAAGATATTTGAGACGTATCATCAATATTTTTTATTCGAAAAACGAATCTTGTTTATATGTCGTGATTCCCTGTTTTGGGGTTGATATTTGTGATTCGAAAAACGAATTCCGTTTTTGTTTTGACGTGTATCGAATAACAGATTCCGTTTTTTGTCGTTATTCGTGATCGAATAACAATCACGAATAACGAATCCGCTGCTAACTTCTAGCTGCTCTTTTTATACCGATCTCTTGTGGCGCTTCTTTCCTCCTCTTGTTATTTGCTGGGAATCACGTTTAGTATTGCTTTCTTTAGCAGTCGACCTTTTATGCCGTCCTTAAGCAGACACGGAGTTACAAATTGAGGGAACAGGGCTTTCATTTAATTCAAGTTTTTAGTTATGAAAATCAAAAATTGGTTAACGCGTCACGTATTTATGATTCTACTTATTTATTGTAGAAAATTTATCACGACATCATTACAAAGTTTCGCTCGCTTGAGGAAGATTTAAGAAGCATTTGTACATCGGGGTCAGTGTAAAACGTCCATAAGAGTTATCAGCACCCGTGAAAAATAAAACAGTTCCGGTTGGAATCAAATATGGATTTTACTGAATATGACAGAAAAGTATTTGTTTTAAGTCAAGCCGATACCTAACATTTAATCCTGATAATAAACAGAGTATGATCAAATTGTTTGATCACTTCAAACCACATCGAACTCTGCCGCGCTGAGCGTTGTACTCTTTCAGTATAAGAGAAGAGAAGTTTTGTTAAAATTGAAAATGATCGAAACACAACAATCAGAGAGAAGTGTTAGGGCACATGCGATATATTAGATAATTATTGTATTACTCGGCAGATGGGTGGCAAAAATTAATTTCAGTAATTGACATCGGCTATGGTTGTTTGTAACAGTTCAGGCGGTATTTGCAAGTTGTCAAATAAAATAGTCCGCGTTATTTGTAGCGTTTTATGTAACTGGAAACTTGAATTGTCCCTGGTTTTTCCCACAAAGCTTTGGTGGGGTTTTCCCTTTGATTAACCAAGAGTGAGTGGTGTTTTTTTAAAGTTTAAGTTTTTTTTGGGTGTGTCACGTCTTGATCAAGAGCATTCCAGTAAGAAGTATATGGCAATATACCACAAACAGTAAATAAGACATGACGACTGTTATGGATGTACAACTTCTGAATATAATTATGGATGTACAACTTCTGAATATAATTTCTGAATATAATTTCTGAATATAATTATAAACAAGAGCTTTATAACAGTATCATTACATTTTACATTTGATGGCTGTGCTAGTATCAATTGTTTTGGAATCCACTACCGTCATATAAATGAAATACCCATTAGCACTGCATAGAAGACTAATGGATCAGTCAATCGATGAATCAATCACATCTTCAAGTTTATTTCAAGACAAACACAAATCAACTGTTGTGTTGATAATTCCTGGACGCACGAAGGCTCTTAGTGTCTGTTGTTGTTGGAATCCAGTATCGTCATAGTACACATGAGCACTGCATAGAAGCCTAATGAATCAGTCAATCGGCGAATCGAAAAGTTTTTTCAAGTAAATTTGAAAATCAACTGTTGTGTAGATTACTCACGAAGGCTCTAGCAACTCTTCCATGTTAATTCGGCTACACAGGTACTTCTTGTATTCTATTCAGTTATTCCAGCATACAGTTGAGCGATAATCAAGGTGTTTTTTGTGTATCGAGAACAAAGTCTGTACCATGAAGTGCACAAATAAATGCGGTTAGATAGTCAGAAATTCTGGCTCATTGGACTGGAAGATGATAGTGTTTTGGGCATCATAACGTCTAAGATGCCTGTACTACATGAAAATCATGACACTAGTTCTGTACTTGGTTCGATTCAACCACGTGAGATATTAAAATATGAGTCTATGTTTGAAGTCAATAGCATTGGCCCAGCGGCCGAGGCTCAGTTGTTAAGATATTGATTCCGTTTCGAGTTGCCCAGATAACAAATATGGAATGGGCACAGTTTACTATCTGATTCCATTGATACATTGTTTATGGATTAAGAGTAAAATCATATCCAGAAGAAAGATGAATACAGGTACACAAATGTAGTTACACCATGACATAATTAAAGGAAATAAAATAGAGATTGACACGAATTTCGATTGCAGTAATGGAACAACCGTGTGAAGTAAGGTTATTTAACTTCTATGACGGCGTGTCAATCCAACTCTAGACAACCAAAGAAAAAGCGGACCGAGAAAGGGCAATAAAAATCAGAAGAATAAACTACAATAGAGAAAAATAAGGTTATGTCTTAAATTTATTTGATACCTATAGGTGCTCCATATGTCTGTTATATACGTTACATGTTAAACATACATGTTTAGAACGTGTGGACACCAGCTCGATCGCACCGTGTCCAAATAAAACTGTTTGTGAACATTACTGTTATGTTACTGTCAAGTGATAACCTTGCCTTGTCTTGGGTCAAACTCCTAAATCCGCGCAACAATGGAAAATATTTGATTTTTCAATCTGTTCAAGCGGATCGACATGGGACCTGTAACGTATGTACCCACACTACAGTTATGATAATAATTTGCTGAAAGATTTATTTCGAATTTTACAGCTTACTTGGCAAAACCCTTATCGCCAGCTCATTCATACTACACACACGATCTTTATTTACTTCGTCTACAGTTTGTGTAGCCGTCTTGATAAACTCGAGATACTAACTTTTTACTATGTTGTAAACTAGTTTATTTATTATTGAATTGCCATACATACATACATACATACATATGTATTAATACGGTTAAACTTGAACAATGGACTGCTGATCCGCCTTCCCTTTAAAGGCCAGGTTCGAGTAAATAAATTTTAAAATGCGGGTTGACTCGGTCAACTGTTAAGTGGGCTTGACCAATCGGACCATTGTTTTACATTGTTGCATTCTAAAACAAGTATACTGAAAGCCGATTACAATGTCTTTCTTATCATATGTTATGTATTCCATTGTTTGTTTGTGTGTTTTTAACGAAATACTCATACTGATATAAGTTTGAAACTGGTTCAATCAAACATCGTATATGAGAACAGGCTGAAAACATTAATCAAACAGAAAACGCGGCCAAACAGTTCTACTCTAATCTTTGTCAATCAAAAAAATTATTCCTTTCTTTAAGACTTGTACTCCATTGTATCAATCGACCATCTTGCTGATTTATCAAGTCGACAAAACCTATTGAGATAAGACGGCAACAGCTTTAAGCAAGTGCTGAACGCTTATTCAACACAGTGGCATCAGAAAACATGATAAGCGATGTAATCTGATACATGTGGGCCACCATACTATCACGTGTAAAATTAAAGGTAAATAAGAAGGATGATGCGTTACATCATTTAATGATTCACTTTCACGATAACCTATAGATTTTGTGCTATTGCAGATTTTAGACTCTGGCTACAGATTGACTGGCGCGGTCTGGCAACAGTTGGGAGAACCATTGGTGAAGAGTAATCAGATCAAATAGATATGACAACAAAGAGGTTAATGTGACGTGGTAATGATAAAATCTGTCAATATCAGCAGGTTAATTTCTGGAAATCCCGGGGGCACTGGAAAAGTAAAAATTAATTAATGTTGTATTTAGCTTTAGCTTTATACTCGGTAGTTTAAAGCAAGTTATTAAATTATGAAACATAACCTCAATGAAAGAGGGAAATTACATTATCTTTCTCAACAGAAGTCATCTTAAACCTTCAGATTTTTTATCAACGAATATGTTAAAACTGTAATGTATTAAATCTTAGCATATTTAGCAACCTTGATGATCTTTCGGCATGTGGATTCATACAAAATAATGTAACAGCTATTCTCTCTCTTCTCTGCTTATTTTATATTCACTCATTACTCAAATCCTTTCCTCTTAAATAATTTAAGAAGGTCTGGTATGCCTTAATTAGGCTAGTTGAAGTCATTGAACACCACCGAAGAAGACCGATTGTGACCAAGTGACTACGAAGAACAAGGAACCAGAGGATGTTCACGATGAGGGGCGTCTTTCACAAAATCTCTTTCGATATAAAAGTGTCCCGATATCGCGCAACATTTTCTGGGAACAGAGCCCCTTGGTCCAAAAACAACACGATGAGGTTTGCTTTAATAGTCTTTGTAGACCAACGTCTTCACGTTATCTTCTATACGATGGATACCCACACAGAGAATCGTTTATGTGGATTGGATTTCAAATGGGCTTAAAATGCTTTTGTGTTAATATCCACTTGTCATCGCTGTGGGAAAACGTTAGTTTGTTGAACAGGGTTTACGGCGTACATTAGGGTGTCTCATTCATATGACGGTTGGAGCCCAATGGGTGGATGAAACCTCCTTTGACAATGAAGAAGGACAAGTCAGGACAACGGCACTATAGGACAACCACCTGGCGCATCATACCTGAACGAACGATACATATCTTATGAAACCAGACAGCTTTAGTAGTATTATTTCTTGGGAATTTGAAGTTTGAGAATATACTCTCCCAAAAAAGAAACGCAACATTATTTTTTTTTATCCAAATAACCATTTTCAACATCATTTTAAATACAGAAATGAGCATCACATTACATTTGAATTAAGCACACGGGTTGTTCAGATTTAGAAGTTCATTAAAATGTAACAATTTATCACATTAAAGTCTAAAATGTTCCGATGACGTCAATACAATGTCAATATCTGTTGTAATAACCATTAACCTGTAACACAGCACAGACCCATCTCGGCATATATATGATCAATCGACGAATACGGTTTCGCGTAATTCTCCATTCTTGTTCAAGTGCCTGCTGCAGTTCTTGCAGATTTTGCGGATTTGGATATCGACTGCGAACGCGTCTATTCAAATCATCTCATAAATGTTATATTGGGTTCAAATCTGGTGATTTGCAAGGCCAGGGCAACACTGTTACGTTCTAGTTATTTAGAAACTCAACAGTAGCACGAGCGTTGTCGTGCTGAAAAACTTCTCTATGGAGGTCAACTATGGGCAGCATATGTTGTGTCAAAACCTCATCTCCGTATCGAGCTGGTGGACCATGGCCCTGCAGAATACTCCATCGGCTTCCTCGGTCGATCGTAAAAGGAGAGAAAAGAGGTTGCTTTCAGTTGCCCTGGTGTTCGCAGAGCTAAAGGTAACCGAAAGCAGATTTGTTTGTGATGTTCTATATTTGTGTCCGTTGTCATATAAGTGAAATACCCTTGAGTACAACGTTAAACACCAATCAAACAAACAAACCGTATCGAGCGGCGTTGAAGTTTTTAGGGATGTGCACCCCATACCATCACACTTACTCCGCCGAAATTGTCGACCTCAAGGATACAGTTCCTTGCGAACCTCTCATTCCGG
>JARFOD010158136.1:0-12141 GCA_031763545.1 Mopalia muscosa | reverse complement strand
ATTTGAACCCATGATTATACCCACTCCCTTAAGATTTATATTTCTGCCTCTTTATTGTGTCATCCTTGTTCATTGATGGGATAAAGTGAGTCACACTCACCTCTTGTTTAATATAAATAATCAACATCCCTGGGCCAGTGTAAACATTTTTTTAAATAATTTTTTAACACCTTTTTCAATAGAATTTGAAATATTTGTCATACTATTTAGAAATGTCTTGTTAAAGGTTTTGGAAGTGAACACATCGTCATGTAGAAGTGGTAAAAGAATATTGAACAAACTCCAGGAGGCTACCCAGTCTCACAGAGTATCTAAACAGAACCTTGAAAGAATAGTAAATGACGGCACCACTCCAAGCAAACCACAACTGCCTGCTAGTATGTATATTTTCATTATCCTGAATAATTGTGTAACATATTACCCTAAATCCACTCAATTTTGTCCATAAAATTATTATGTCGGAAGCTATTTAATAGACTTGGAAATTGTTTTCACCGAATCTCACCAACTACCCCAAGATTCCTTTATACATGACATGGGCCTGTGGCCATGGCTTAGTGGTAGTGAGTGCGCTTACTAATCCTACTTTGGTGTACTGTTCACAGGATTTTAGTGTATCTGTTGACCCTCCAGTATATGAGGGAGTCACACATTGTGGCTCCAGCATTTGCGGAGGTGGTTTAACAAGGTTTTCTCTCGGTTATCCACTGTTACTAGGCAAGGAACACTAAAGTGCACAATCCATCAGCAAATAGGTGAAATACCCTTGAGTACGACGTTTAAAAAGGTTTTCCACCGTAATAAGGCTGTGTGAAGTGCAGTGTGTTAGCCAGAATGGCAAGACAGGGTGTCTCACTTTTACTGACAAAGCATATGTAGGCCGAGACCTTGGCCCCGGAAGCTCCTATTCCTAGAAGCCTTGAGACAAATTCTAATGCAAATGTCTCAGTGATTTTTCATTTCCAGTTATAGGTGTATAGAAATGCATATAAACTATGTAACATAAATTGTTCAACGATTTATTTATGTTGTCGATACAATGAAATGTATACTCTGTATTTTTTTTCAAGGTAAAGCAGTACTTTCTGTTTGTTTGTAAATATGGTGTCTCCTTAAGATTTGAATCAGCTGTTTGAGCTGCAGAAGAAATCATTGTAATAAACTGAATTAAAGAGTAATAATAAAAGAGTTGAAGAGAAAATATTAAGTTTAGTAAAAACAAAAAATGGATATGATGTTAACAAAATAACGTGAAGTCACTGTACACGACATCTTGTACAGAACAGTAAGAGAGCCAAGGACAAAGACTTCTGCCACATTGGTGAAAACTTTTTTACATGGACTGGACACGATCTTTTTTAGCTGAAGGGCCAATAGTTGGTGTCTCTGTCTATTTTGCCTGATATGTTCCTGGAATAGGTTCTCTTGCTCACTTCCCAAACTGTCCCCCGGGATGATCTCTGTTTGATTTACGTGACAGAAGCGGCATCGACATTGTGTGGCATTGTTGTTGTTGTTGTTGTGTTCGTGGCAGATGTTGAAGGTTTTGAAACAAACAAGTCTGTTATTCTCCCTTTTGTTGTTCGTTTTGACATTTTTGGTCGCCAAACTTTATTGACATGAATGACACGCGTTTGTGTTAATTAATATTACGCTTTAGCAAAGGACACAATTTCAAACAACAAACTAGACTTGTGAGCCTCACTTTGGAAAACATACTACTCAGCCACAAGATGGTGCTAGAGCTTTACTTCTTATTCTACGTTAGTCTCACGTGACGTGACTAATTTTACGTTGGCCATTTGTCGATAGTCGTAAAAACCTTTTTCAGCGAAATACTTAGATCATGGGTAGAAGTTATTTTACTAGGTGAGAATTGTCCTGTCTCACTCCCGTGTATTTTAATGCAATAAATGATAATGCACGTCTCAGTTGGAAGATACCCGTCTCATTACCCCAGGGGATCATTGCCCGTCTCTTGGACGGGTAAACGGGTGGCTGGCTAATCCTAAGATTGGTTTGCAAAATCGATCAATCACAGAGCTGCTTCCCAAATCAAGTTTCTAAATGACAAATACTTCTGCTGATAAGCCAGAAACTAAGAAATTACAGTGTAACTTGTTCTTTCTATTTTTAACATGGCTTGTCTTAGGTCCCAGTATCCAGCATATTCTATCTTGAGGATAAGCTTATATCACAACGCGCAACAAAATATATTGTATGCCAGTGTAGCTTACATGTACTTCAGCTCTCTCTTTTCTATTTTGAGTTTTTGACTTGTCCAACAATCGATTCGCCGTCAACTTTGTTAACCTTGAACTTTGTTATGCCTGATGGTTGTTTTCGTGTGCTTTTAAACACCTTCCTCTCCGTCTGGTGAAGTTCGACCAGATGGAAACCCCCGAAGGATTCCGTGTCAATTCTGATTACTTGTAAATGTCACATGTTTGCAAATTTTTAAAGAGGTCAAGGTAAGACGGCATCAGGACAAAACTTGAATGATCATTCTAGACAAGAGAACATTTTACTGTTTATTTCACTTTTGCGGTTCACGTGTCATTTTAGAAAGGCAGATTTTTAAAAAAATATATTAAAAAATGAGTTAAAATGACAGGTAGAAATCCTGAAATTTTACATGGGAAAGAAAGAGTACGACAATAAACCCCAATCAAACAAACAAATAACAAACATGGGAAAGATAGAAAAATTTTGACGGGCAAAATTTATCAAAATATGGATTAATTACTGGCAGATTTTCAATCCCAGCTAAGACACTAGATGTAAATAATACATTTTAATTCTGTGGCCCTTCAAAATAAAATTAATAATCTCTGGAAACTTGTATTAACTCTGTATATCATTTATTATTTTACTTTCAGACCTATACAGCTGTATATTATGTATTCGCGGATTTGATACTCATATCACAGATAATATACTTTAAAAATAAAGCCTTCAGACAGAAGAAGAAAAAAGGTAGGTTTCCTCCTGGTTTTTCTAAAACGTGAGTAAGAGAGTAAGAAGAGTCATGATTGAAGTGTAATGACCTTTTGTATGACTGGAGTTTCCATGTTTGAGAGTCACCATGAATGGTTGAAAGGATAACCCACTTGACGCTTCGTGTCTCGTGAGTTAACTCCTTCACCACTTACTCTATGAGCAATCGCAGGCGGTTGGAGGGAGCTAAAGTGGAACAGGAAGCTGATCTGTTTGTGATGTTTGTATTGCATCCTGTTGTCGTCCTGTATTTGGCCCGTCCTGTCTTTGTTTGTTGCCAGTGATGTCTATACGGTGGTTTCCTTCACTCACTGGGCTGGCATGTCGTCATATAAGCGAAATATTCTTGAGTATGACTTTATACCCCAATCAAACAAACTATGAGCAATCTATGGTTTTCACAATTCGCTGTTTAATATCATCTATGTAATGCATAAAATCGGAATTAAACAAATAACAGAAACATAACTGCCATATGAGTGTGTGGTGCCCGACGATCAATCTAGGTTTGAGTCTTGTTTAAGTTATTCTAGAGAATTTTCTGTTAACGAAGAGTAGTTTTTGTTGTGGGGTGCTAAATTTTCGACTGGTTTTGAAGTTTTTGCAAATGTCATATTATGTTAATTAAAAAAATAAAAGTGAAATTTGCTCAAGCAAGGCGTGAAATTGATTCGTCAATGGATTGTTAATTACAAGTTTTCTGATGTTTAATATCCCACATACCCCAATTAGATTATTCAAAATTTGTCTCTTTTTGCAGCTTTCTCCAATAGTTTGCTTGTTGATGAAGGTCCAAGAATTATTTTATGTGTGTCTGGTATACTTTCTGTATCCACCCTGTTTTCTGTATTTGGTAACAACCCACATTCTCTGATAGCACCATCTGGGAGTGGCTATCCTCATCAAACAGGGGGGAGAACTCTGCTGTCTATAGAACCACACCTGGGTCGTGCTTCAGTTTTCAGGGTAAGATTATGAAGAATATGTACATGTAAGGAGCCTGTCTCCCATAGAATTTTAAGCTTTATTGTTTCTTCATCTAAAGGAGGGGAAAACAAGTCTCGTTTGTCCGCTATGATTCAACTGAAATGTAGATATAATAGTAGAGTTCAAATGCTTGCTTTATCAAATTGATCGGTAAACCAAAACTATACACCTAGCAGGGGTTGAAATGTTATAAAATTTTCAACTGTCCTAGGAGACAGGTAGTTTAATTTTCTACCTGTCCCCTGTCCTTTTTTTTGTGAGTAAAGTGAAATAACATTACTTACAGCTTGAAAATAATGTCACAAAGCTGCAAAGAAAGGCCACCAAAAAGACTTTACAGTATTTTACTGTCTTGTCAAATTCGGGGATTGTAATTGTAAAGCAGATATGTTTTGAACCAAAATTGATTTCTATAATAGTTTTTATTAAATTTGGGAAAGGATATCATATTTGAAGTGCAGATGACCATGTTTCATTTAAATATTACCCAAGAAATCTTGTGACACGACAATTTGTATGAGGTGTACAGGGTTTCGAACCCCTTGCAAAAGAACACAAAGAATTTGGTTGACAGATAATAATGTTATTGATTGATGTTATTGGAAAAAACTTATATGTTCAACACCGTTGAAATTAGTAAAAGATCATGAGTTTCCTAATTTTTATTTCTTTCAGGGTACTTTAGATATTACAGGTTATGTTATTGGCGTTGTGTCTGCCTCATTTTATGTAGGAGCTAGGGTCGCCCAGATTCATAAAAATGTGAGTACTCAATTGATTCAATAATGGGGAGCCATTGGGCCCACCACTTGTTCAGACCTGGTGAGTCTATTCCTCCCCTTTTCTTTCCTGGTCAAACCCAGTTCGAGTGTTTGTCCATTAAAAGCTATGGTGTCATGTCCCTCTTTTGTAAGGCCGTGGTTCAGTGGTAGCGAGTGCGCTTCCTGAACTGAACATGCTTTGATTTACCGTTCACGGGTTCGAGTCCGCCTTTCGACCATAAGGTATATGAGCGAGTCACATGTTGTGGCTCCGGGAATCGCGGGGGTGGGTTTACGAGGTTTCTTTCCAGTTTTCCACCGTAATAAGGCTGTGTACAGTATGAAGTGGACAATCCCTCGTCATATAAGTGAAATACCCTTGAGAACGATGTTAAACACCAATCAAACAAACAAACAAATCCTCTCGGTTTTCCACCGTTATAAGGCAGTGTTAAGTGAACAATCCGTCGTCATATAAGTGAAATACCCTTGAGTACGACGTTAAATACCAATCAAACAAACAAACAAATTAACATAGGCAGTCAATATTACAACATATACAAGAGACAATACAAACTACAGAAACAAACAGTGGTGATTAAATGTGAGGGGCTCAATATAGCACTGTAGCAAATCAGTACTGTAGATTTGCTCTGTACTTTGTTCTATTGCACCATGCTTTGCATCTTGTGTGTGTATTGTGCCTTTGTTAACATGGATAAGCTTGATAGGCATCTCTGTAATACAACATATCTTTGTTAAGTATGGTGTAGAACTGTAGTCAAACAATCCTAAGATTAACCATGGCTCTAGGTGTGTGAAACTAGATAATCGTATATAACAAAACACTATAAAACTGTGCATCCAGATATGCATATTATGGTTGTTCTGGTGTTACAATCAGTTCCCATCAATTGGGGTTTTCCACAAATGTTATTTCAAAAATACTCTATTTATTTGTATGAAATGATTTATTGTGTTTTTGTTATTATTATGTTTCAAGAATGAATTCCAGATATTCCAAGTGAAATGAAAATATATGAGTTGTGTACTATAACCTGTTCTTAGATCTTTACCAAAGTACACCTGTAGCTTACACAAGTGAGCCGTATAACCAGTTTACTATTTGCTTCTTTTCAGATATTTGGGTTGATCTGTACCTGCATTCTAATATGTCGATCTCGGTCAAAGAAAATGCCGTATTTAACTCTTGGGACTGACAGATCTGGTCTGCAGGTTTAGCTGTAAAAGAAGCTGTTGGTGTGTGGAATAGAGGGGGGAGGGAGGGTGTTGATAATTTAAGCACAGCAAGCAGGGTTCATGCTTTCATTTCGGCTTGCATAAGGATTGTTTGGCTTAACTTGTAAATCTTTCTCAAGTCATTTATTTTGCTGACCCAACCGAGGAGCAGGGGAAATAAAAAAGTATGATTTGCCCTTTAACAATATTCTGTCCACCACTACTGTAGTAAGGGGGGACTTAGAAATGCTACTCTGCGTCCATCCTTCTGTCAGTCAAAAATGTTTGTGAACACGCTAGCTTGAAAACAAAATCACCGATTAACTTTAAACTTGATATGAAGCTTCCTCTTGTTAAGACAACAGATGGCATTGCATTTCACCAAATTCCATAAAAAAAAAATGGCTGTTATTACATAATTTTAGAATATTCATGCCTGTATGTGTTGTGAGCACAATAAGTAGAGAATAAATTCACGGATTAACTTTGAAGATAGCTTTCTGCTTTTACGACAATGGATCAGGCTGAATGTTAATAAATTCTGTAAAAAAAGATGGCCGCCATTGCATTATTTTACAATAGTCATAACTGTATATGTTGTGAACACCATAACTCTGAAATATAGTGTCATCTTATGAAAACAACAGATGGGATTGAATTTCATCAAATTCAGTAAAACAAAATGGCTGCCAAATACATCATCATACCATATTCATGTCTGAACATGAATATTTTTAGATCAAATTCACAGATTAACTTGAAACCTGGAAGTAAGCTTCCTACTACTATTAAGACATAGGATAGGATTGGATTTCATCAAATTGCACAAAGCAATATGGTCCCCATTGCATAATTTTTCGATATTCACCCCTACATGATAAGTTAAGAATGGGATCGCATTTCATTTAATTCTGCAAACAAAAATGGCAATCACTCAAATTCAGGTATTTACTTCAAACTTTGCTTTTTCACTTTATTAATACTATAGAGATGGTTGTATTTCACTAGATTTCACACCAAATATGGCCGGCATTGCATATTACATGTACACCAAAATGATGATAAACACCATAACTTTTACTCTTTTGGTTTTTTGAAGAAAAAAATAGTTCTCAAACAAAAGTAGGAAAGGGGATTTGACTGGGATTATGAGCATATATATATAAAAAAAGGCCTCCAGTGGTGGACCTGCTAGCTACTCAGCTTGTCGTTCACAAATTTTATTTTCAAGTAGCCTATTGCATAATACTGACTTTTTATCTAAGATTTTGTTAAATGCTTTTTAAGCCCAGTGGTTAATTTCTGTCCGCCTGGCAGAGCCCAACTGATGTGTGTTGACAGGTGTTTTTTTAATCTAATCAGCTTAAAATATTAAACCGAAAAGATTGTTGTCCCAATTAATAATTGAATTCTTTTTAGTGTCTTTTTCTTTTACTTCTATTTTGTCCTTATTTTTATCTGCGAGGCCCCAAATTTATCTGCAATCTTTATCTTACTTTTGACAGAAAAATGATCCCTACGAAAAACAGTTGTTTTTTTTTATATCCATGTTCAAGTATGTAATTTATTGTGATGACTTGTTTTTTTAAAATATTTTATTAACTTTTTGGGATATAAAAAGACTTTATTTCTAGCCTTCTTAGAAATGCATAATGTCAGAAAAAAATAAGTAATCTGAAAGTTTATGACCAATCATTTCTAACAGAATTTAGACGAAATTTTGATCAACCTCACAATGTATTTTAAAGCTGTACACTTAAAAGATTTATAAGTTGTTACACTTATTTGTGAACAAAAGTAAAATAATTCATAGGGCTCCCTACAAAAAAAATTGAATAAATTTCTTAGCAAACCATATGACATGGTTTAATTAAAAGAACAAATTTATGTTCAAAACTTTACATGCAATAAAACTCCCACCAACTTAATAAATACTGAGGAATAAATGTAAATCTACTTTGAGTTTCTTTGCCTTTGTATAATATAACATCGTTTGTATTGCTAAGGTTTAGAGCTACAAAGTTGTGGCAAGTCCAATTTCATTATGAATGAAGTTCTTTGTTAAATTAAATTTGTGTCTTGATGGTGTAATGAAAACATAAATCTCATTATTATCTTTATCTCTTAGATTTATTTTCCCCTCCAAGTTGTTTCAATATGGTCTTTTGAGATGCAAAAGCTGAACAAATGTTTATGTCTGACATTGGTGGCGGGAATTTCCTGTTGCCCTGGTCACCCCAATTAAAGCAGTGCATTTTGATAACAAATCATGACCATAAAAACGTCTTGATTATCAGAATTTTATCAGTTTTTGTTGGTGTTGTTCAAGGGCTGTTCTTTGATGAAATCATCACAATATACAACATCATATGATGATTCTCTCCCATTTGTGACTCTTATAACAAGGTTTTGGATTCTCTTTCAAAATGTGTTGAAAATTGTGCATATTTAGTGCTAAACTGAATTCTTGTCATCTGTGTACTTTTATCAGATGTTTGCAAATTTGGTTGAGATTATAATATATATCCTCTCCGTTCAACAGTTGTAATATTATTTTACTTATTTTTTTTATCCTTTTAGTAATACTCATGTGAGATATTAAAAGAATTTAATAAACAAACCATTACTATCCTTTTACATTAACCAATCTGTGTAAACTATAATTTCGTTTCAATAACTGATTCTTCACATTTTTGAAAACAAGCTTTCAATCCTTGTATACTTTAATTGAAAACGTTAAAAGATAGAACAAAGCTTGAGTGGCCATCACTTCCCATGTTTTTTTTTTGTTGTTGTAAATACATGTAGATTGGTTAATAAATATTATTTTCTCATTCAGTTTGTTGTGTTCACTTTTTAATGCTTTTAACTGTAAAAGGAATGGATTTTATGTCCTTTTTTATATGGATTCTATATTATTAGGGTAGAATGGTGACCATTATCCTGTTATCCTGTTTATATGCGGTATATGTTCAACCTGCTGCGCCACTGTGTCGAAATGGAGGGTCAAATATGTTTGTATCATTCGATCAATAATTGTCTGGCCAAAATAAATAAATAAGCAAAACATGCCTAAGCATTGAGCCATTGTCTAGCTGTTTAAGGTATATCTGATTCACCACAGCCACAGATATCATCCCAGCTCTGTTAAGCGGGTGGTTGCAGGGAGCTTTATGTTGTCCTGGTGCTCCCAGAGCGGATCCTTTGTGGTGTCTGTATTGCATTTTGCCATTGTCCTGTATTTGTCCATCTTGTCTTTGTTTATTGCCAGTAGTGTCGAGGGTGGTTTCCTTCATCCATTGGGCTAGCACGTCCTCATATAAATGAAATACTCTGAGTACGACCTTAAATCCCAATCAAACAAACAAACAGTTCTGTCAACATGTGGCATATGCATCTGAAATTATTCAGTTGTTGATAATAAAGTTAAGTTTATGTCTTGCCAAGGGAAACCAAAATCCTGCGTGGAGCAAGTGACAGTGAGAAAGTTAAGAAACGTTTGCACATAGAGGAACGATGTTTCCTTTGCAGTTTAAAGATGCTAATCAGAAAAAGCGTAATTTCGAATATGCCGCCACCAACTCCTTCATCCAGTTGAGCAATCAACCTATCGTAATTTGGGGTGTATACGAATTGAAAGCAAAACAGGTGAGTCTCAGTTCTGTAGTTTCTCGCACTAACTGCCTTAACTTACAACAAATACCGAGGTGTACTGATAACTACAATTTAATGCTGAAATGCCCCCATTCTAAACGTTATTCGCGGACCTACCTCGAGATTTCATGAGGAGATTCCAGCTCTAAGGTATCACAGAGCCATATTTTCGCTGATTATCCCCTGATTTTCGGAATTTTTACTTAAAGAAGTTAACACCATATACATTCACCAAAATTTAAATCACAATCAAGTGTGGAAAGGAAATATTCAATGATTTGACGAATCAAAACCCTGATAAATCCAATAAAATAAAAATTGGAAAAAACATAGTTCCTGACTTCTGGGTTGAAGCCAAGCAGAGAAAAATCATGTAAGTCTTATAGGGTAACGGAGAGTTTATTCTGCAAAATTTGGGGGTAGAGCTTTTTTTTAGTTTAAACAGATTCTATAGTTTAGAAAATTTTGCAGGTTGAAACAAGCTCGGGAATCGAACGTGTCGACCCTCAGTCAGGCACCGAATCACCAGCAGTAAATGCTAGCCGGCCACCTAGCCCAGCCCACACGCTCTTACTCGAGCTCGGAAAAGCTCAAGCTCAAGAACAAGTAATGTATCATAGTCTTGTGAACCGAGCCTGTGCCGGCTGTGTAAAACGTCAATGATCTAATCACTAACAATCTCTATACCAAAAACAATAAGACCAATGAATTTTAATGGCTAACGTGTTTTAATTTCGGTTAAATCAAGACTCTATCATTGACTGTGTGTACATATATAGACATAGAACTTCACCTAGTTTTTTCAAAATATTTATACATATACGAGCTTATATCTTAAATATTGTAAGAAAAAACATTATGAAGTGTATTGATCTGTACATGCGAGTCTATGCATTTAACAAGCAAATGCAACAGAACCGAAACCAAAGTATAGGCGTGTTTAACTCAAACGGTCACATTTTATAATAACATAAAGCGAAAGACATGTTGTTGTTTACAAAGTCACGGTGTGATGCGATGAGTATCACTGCGCGCTCATGTCGGAACATCCTTCGACACTTTCCGTACCGGTACAGTTAGGTACGGAAATGGCCGAGGATGTTCAGACATGACTGCGCGCTAAAAGCTGGTTTCTGAATTATCGGAAACTAGACAAGATGGCTCGGTGAAACCTTAGAGTTGGAACCTCCGCAGGTAGGTCCGCGAATAGTGTTTAGAATGGAAATGCCCCTTAAATGTGTCAAACGTATAGGCGCCCTTCCTGACTGGTCTAACCTCCCAGTATGCCCTATACTTAAGCCATTTTATTCGTTATTGGGCGTAGCTCTAATTTGAATAAAATGCACTGATCCGTCAAGGTCTGTTATGCAGAGTAGCTCAGAATGAAACTCTTGGCTACAGAAGATGCCAGTACCTGCACTTAAAAAAATTACTCGTTCAAACTTTTAAGTATTTGTGGACAACATATATGATAAGTATAATCCACTAATTTTTTTTTTGTTATGATGAGGAGTTGTGTTTACTTGTAAGTTGTAAAAGACGAATAATTGTTTATTATAAAAAAATTACTGGCTATATTGTATCCACCACCATCCCTTAAAAAGGAAAACAAAAAACAAACCAAAAGAAGGTCATAAATCCAATTTATAAACGAATATCGTAGAAGCGTAAAAGAAAAAAAAAATGTATTAAATAAGGAGTGGTAATAGGGGGAAATAAATAACAAAAATAACAAACCCCATAGTTATTCCCCTTTTTCAACGCAGACTGGGAACTTTCGGATTAGCCCGCGCCATCATTATCTTACCAGGAAGTCACGAAATGGCCCCCTACCACAGTTACGAAACATCGAGCTGCTTAAAAATGTGTAATTCGGGTCAACCCAAACTGAATGGACAGATTTTTTGATTTAAACAGAATTAGATTTCTTAGTATCTTTAACAAGCTGAGTAGCTAGCAGGTCCACCACTAAGGTTTTTTGGAAAATATATGCTCGTAATCCCAGTCAATTCCCCTTTTCCTACTTTTTTTTTAGATCTATTTTTTTCTTCAAAGAACCAAAGAGTAAAAGTTATGGTGTTTATCACCATTTTGGTTTGATATTCAATGTTGGCCATATTTGTGAAATCTAGTGAAGTACAAACATATCTATGGTATGAATAGAAAAAGCGAAGTTTGAAGTTAATACCGGAATTTGAGTGATTTTCATTTTTGTTTGCAGAATTAAATGAAATGCAATCCCATCGGTTTCTTAACATAAGTTAGCATGTAGGGGTGAATATTGAAAAATTATGCATTGGGGACCATATGACTTTGTCCAATTTGATGAAATGCAATCCTATGCCATGTCTTAATAGTAGTACGAAGCTAAAGCCCGCCGCACACGAGAGCCAAATGCTGAGCTATCGGCCTCGAGTAACTAAAACCTCACCGTGTGCGCGCAGTTTTTACTGCGTTTTTCGTCTCATGAGGCCGTAAGCCAAGTATCTATCCTGTTTGATAT
>JARFOD010158125.1:0-12142 GCA_031763545.1 Mopalia muscosa | reverse complement strand
AATCGAACCCACGACCCTCAGAGTAAGGCACCGAATCGCCAGCAGTAAATGCCGGCCACCTAGACCACTCAGCCACCTGGCCTTCCAGGGAAGGGTCATGGGTTCGATTCCTGGACGGGTTTCAACCTGCAAAATTTTCTGAACTAGAATCTGTTCAAACTGAGAAAGTGTTATCCCAAAAATAATGAAAATACAGAATTGAGAAGCAGTGATTGTTAAAATTAGTGTTAGTGTCACTGTTTTCGGGATTTATTATCAAAATATACAAGTCAATAGTTATTACCATTATAATTTTATTATACTTCCAGGATGATAATTTTTTACGAGAAGCATACAAAGCTCCTGATTCAATCCATCATATTTCTCCCTTCTTGCACAAAGAGGATCGCTTGGAGAAGGTACAAAAAACTTTTGCTGAAATTTGTCGCAGTTTGATGTCGTTAAAAGAGCTTCCCTACAATCCATACCCCGGAATTGTACGCCGACTGACTCAGAAATCTGAAAGGTAAGTGTAATGATTGTGTTCCAATGAACAGCTAAAAGTCTTGCGATAAGGAACAGTTCCTTTGGAATGTTCAAATGTGGTCATCACTAAGCACTGCAGGGCGATTAATTTTTGACAAACACTTCACAAATTTGGGTTGATGTAATTTTTACTGTTGGAATACTCATCTGTCCTTTTATAGAAAAAACACCTTGAACATAGAGTAAAACACAATCAATCATTCTAAAGAAGCGTGGCTAGTGGTAGCATGCGCAATTCCTAATCCTACTCCAATTTACGATTTACAGGATCGAGTCCGTCAGTTGACCATCAGGTATATGAGTGCGTCAAACAATGTGGCTCCAGCAATCACGGCGGTGGTTTTAACGAGGTTTCTTCCTGGTTTTCCACCATAATAAGGCAATGAACTTTGTGAAGTGGACAATCTGTCTTCATGTAAGCGAAATAATCCTTGAGTACCACGTTAAACCCCAATCTAATAAACAAACAAACAAATATAACACTCTTTGCAAATGCCATACACCTGATGATGAAGTAAGTCATTCTCATAAACTTTATAAAAACCACACCAAAATAGAAGAGGTGAGACTCCAAAAGATCAAAGGTCCAATGGGGGAATTGAACCTGTGTAGCACCCCAGCAGATACATGTAAGTTGTCCATCACCCTTAAAATCCAGGGGCTGGAAAGGAGCTTTCTATTGCCCTGGTGCTTAATATCAAAAGGGCAACCTGAAGCGAATTTGTTTGTTGCCAGTGGTGTTGATCAAGGGTGTTTTCCTCACCCAATTAGCCAGCACACTGTCATGTGACTGATGTGAGTGAAACAACCTGAAGTACTGCCTTAAACCCTGATCATACAAACATCACACTAAAAAACAGCCACAGCACATGCATGTTATTAATTGATATAACTTCGTTAAATTAAGACTTGCAGAACAAATATATCTTATAAAATATTTTCATTCCTTGTCATTTCTACAAATATTTCTTGTATATCGAAATCTTCATACCAGTATAACATATTAAAAGATTCGTTTTCATTTTTGTTTTCAGATTTCATTTTAATCAGGTGAAAGAAGGAGATATTGTATCTAAACTGAGTAAGTTTCTAACTTTAAAATCAGCTGAATTTAACAAGTACAAGGTGCTTTAAAAAATTGAATCTGAGTAATAAATTGGGTATTAAGATTTTCTTCTTTTATTGTCAGTTAGCGTGTGTTAGTGTGTACGCTTTCTGAGCCTACTTCGATGTACCTTTCACAGGATCGAGTCTGTCTGTCTAGCCTCAGGTATATGAGTGAGTCACAAAATGTGGTTTCCTCCAGGTTTTCCACAGTATTATCGCAAGGAGCAGTGTGAGGTAGACAATCCGTCGTCATATAACTTTAATACTCTTGATTACGATGTTAAACCCCTTTCAAACAAACAAAACAAATTTTTTGTTAATTATGAATTGGAAAACCTCATTATTGGTTTTAATTGTCTTACGAAGACCTCCAGCATTTTATATTCAAATCACAACACTAGCTGAGCAGGTGTCAAGGGTTGTGACAGGTTGTCTATTGACCACAAAGCTGTTTGCAGACAACATAAACTTATGTCGATGTTTAAAACACAATTGTACTCCAAACAAACAAGTAAAACTGCAGATAAGAATTTTTTGCTTTGCTTTATAAATCTCTGTTCCGAATTCTCATCAGACAAAGCAGACTGCCAAAATCCAATCAGAAATAGAGGGTTACCTCCCCTGGTCAGGACTTCTGTCATTACAATGCTAACAAACTTAGCTGATATGGAAAGCAGTAAAAGATGCTGCAATGAAAATATCATCTTTGAATTAAAATGTAGCGATTGTGTTAAAACTTTTTAAACTATTCCCAGGAGCATTCCTAAACTTTCCAAAACAAAGTTTGAAGTTTAATTGTGAATAGAGGGACTGGGAACAACCATAAATACAAAGGTCTTTGTTAACTCAATACTGCTTAACTGTGTTCATTAGCATGTATTTATTTAATCATACACAACCTACTTACGGTTAGAATGATCATCTCATTGTAGATACACGCACAAGGACAGTGTTCAACCATCACTCACAAATAAAAATATCTAATATTTTACGCTATTTTGCGTTTTTAGATCCCCCTGTCAAAGTAACTGCAGTGCCCCATCTCTTCCAGAGCTCCACCTCTCTGCCTGTATTCGGACTTGAGAGCATTCTGAGATTAATAGATCCACTGGCCTTGGACAAGTACCGCTCCCTGATAGACACATTGACCCCTAAACCATCAGAACTAGTAGCTTATAAAGGCCATTCTGTGAGTAACCATTATTTTAAGACAGGCTTCCGGACTTTTGTTTTTATTTCAGGACAATGTTAAGATTGTGTGGTTTTTCTCTTACAGGATTTCTTATAAATTGCCAAGGGGTTTATTGAAGTCCACTTTAACCACCCAAAATGCATGGGTAGTTTAAAGTATTCCCAAATGGTTGATACCTTAAAAATGTATAAAAATAGTCCAATATTCACTGAACGATTTGCAACTTGTTTCATTAAAAAATTTGTTGTACATGTGGAGAAACTGGGATTTGAACATCTGACTTTCATTTAGAGTCAGCTGTGATTCTCGACTGACGTCACCAGGGGAATTCACCAAGTGACTGGTATCTATAGAAACCTGACCGCCATTTTGTTAGTTCTCATTATCTAACAATTATTTGTGTAACTTCGGTATGGAGTCGTCATTATTCGCCACGGAGTTGTCAATATCCGGCACAAATTGTTCCAAATGTAGTTTCCCCTGCCTACGTCACGGCTTCAATAACTTGTATGAAAACTGGCAAGTTTATTAGTGAATAAAACAAATTCTAATCGTCAGAAATATATGGGATTTATTTTACAGATATTTCGGAGAATAAAATCAAAATAAACTCAATTTTCCCTAAAATGATTTCCACATGATGTAGCACCATCCCCAACAGGTGTATTATCAAACAAACCTGATAGAACAGTACGGTACTAAATGTAATGTCTCCAGGTTGTTGTATATGTGGGCCTGCGGCTATGGCTTATCGGATCCTAGAGGGCACAACAGCCTTTCTTTGTTTCAATGGTACAAACTAGCTTTAGCTGTAACTTTGAAGTATTTTGCTGCTTTGGTTAACCAACTGTTGTCAGTAAATCTTAGTCAAGTATGATACATAGTACACCCTTTAGTGTCAGGTCTAGATGACATAACAAAGGAGGTAACTAAGTTTCTGAATATTTGGTTGGGGCAAAGAAAACGAAAAAAAAACCCACCTCACAACAAAGGCAATAAAACAATTTTTGCAGTGGTAAATTTTAGGGTTCGTTGGATTACGCCTAACAAAAAGTACATGTACATGTTTTTTCCATGTTTTAAATTCAATTGTTATCCTCGTTTTACAACACCAGAAGTTGTATGTATGAACAGTCAGAATAATCAATTTCCCCCATGGAAAAAAAAGTGACTTGAAAAGAAAAGCTAATATTGCAATTGTTGGGCTGATGGGATGGAGAGTCACTGCCTGGCTAAATAACTTTGGTGTTCTCTTTATTATCAGATTCAGCTAATAACAGCTTTGGTTGGCCCTGCAGTATTTACAGGAACTTTTCTCAAATCCACCAAAAATGTCCACCTACGTCAGGAATATCTGGTGGTTGGGTCGGATGTTAAAAAGGTAAGTGATAAAATTGTGATTAAATACAGCTCCATGTGACTATGATGTAGTTCTCACTTATTCTTATTTGTTAAGGAATTTTTGTTTCCCAAATGTGTTGGCATCTCGTCATATGAGTTAAATAAGCATAAGTATGACATTCTACTCAAATCAAACTTTAATAATTGACTATATTGCTATGAATTTGCAGGCTATTCAGTTATTTGGAGAAAGTGTTCTACAGGAGGTTATCAGATTGGACCACATGAAAACACACATTGTTACAGGTACTGTCTGTTGATTGAGCTGGAGAATTAAAAAAAATAATAAAATCAAAAGCAATATTTTGGTGATTTTGTAAAATCCAGCAATAAATTTGAAATAAATTTGAAGTTGGTTAGAATTTTTTTTTAAGAATAGATTTTTCTTATTTTATTTTGTCTAAATAAACTTTGTCTTACAAAATAGCAAGTCCCTGTGTATTGTTTGCTAGTCTTTACCCAACATATGCATTAAAACATGTAGACAGTCATTGCATCAATTTGTGTTTTAAAGTTACCACACCTTGTCACTGGGTTTGAGACATTGGAAAATATTTTGATCTGGAATTACTTATTATATTTTCTTATTAAGGCCTTATTTCTATTAAAATTTCAAAAATTTTATTTCAGTGACACGTGGATGTCTATTTTTTAAATCGGCAAATCATCTCACCCATTGGTCTGGCACATAGTCACATAAGTGAAATACCCTTGAGTATAACGTTAAACCAAACAAACTGTGGGTAACCTCATTTCTGGCTTTGAGTCAATCGGATAACAGCATAAAATGTTTTTTTTTTCTTCCCTTTCCTTACATAAAGGATTGTCTGTTCCCACACAAGTTAAAGTTAAATCAGATCATGCTGCTAATGGAGCTCGAGAGATTTCTGCTGAGTCACTGTGGACTGATGTATTATGGGAAACGGACAGGATGCATCTGGAAAAGGTAAAAGAGGACATGTTTGATTCAGTTTTTCTAAGTGAAGGGGACAGCGTCTTAGGTTTATTTGCATCTCTGACTAAAGGTCCTCCTTGTCGGATGTACTGCTGGTGAATTCCAGTATAGGAGAGTGTCATGATAGGAGTGGGTTTGTTCTTAGTAGTTAGCCTGTATGCCTACCCGGTACATAGATAGATAGATGATCTTTATTTACGAAAATGGCTCAATAACTACTGTAGGTGATTACCTATTTTCAAATAGGTCGAGCAACATGTCATTTCGATGTACCTTCCACAGTTTTGAGTCTATTCAACGAGCATCGCTTTTAAAGGGATTCACAGGGCCCGTATGGCTTTGGTAATTGCGGGGAATGGATTTTACAAGGTTTCTCCTTAGTTTCCCATTGTATTGAAACAAGCAGCAGTGTAAAATAAACAATCAGTTGTCATATGAGGGAAATACCCGTGAGTACAATGTTACTCAATCAGATATTCTGCACTAGCCACTTGTATCGTAGGGAAGCTGGCAAGAGTGTTCAGAAAATAGGTCAATGTTACAACAAAGTAGAAATAAAATACTTAAATAGTTCATAAAAGTTTTATGTAAGGGAAATTATTGTTTATTTTTACAAATAAAATAATGTAGGCGTTTGGCAAAGAAACTTTATTCGTTCGTCTTTCAATATACTGTCGAACATGCTTTATTTCATAACCAAAATGCCGCGTATTTTAATGCAATAAATAGATCTATATGATAGATGGAATAGGAAGCAGGTTATCTCCCTTTACTCTGCATAGTATTGACTTGATTACCGATCAATTTATCTGCAACTTACAAGATTTCTTAATAAAAAAAGGAAAATAAAAATAATGTAAATTAATCTTTTCTGAAAACCTAAAGGCACAAACTTTACCCTTTAGTAATTGAAAAGAATAACTTTATCTAATATGTTTAAACCACTATTTATTTTTCTGTTGAACCATTCCAAGAATTTATTGCTTTTTTTTTTTGCAGGATGAATTCTTGAACACAATCTGTGATGCTGTCCTTGGCAACCAGATGGTCACTATGGAAGTAAGATTTTCTTTTAGGTTTTGAATTAGCTTAAAAATCTTCAGATTTTAGCTGGTTATTTGATTATGATAATGTACTGTGTTTTACACTTTAAATCAATTGTATTAACCTCAGGGCTCGCTTTTTTCCAACCTTGTTCTGACATGTATGTTACATTTGTTTTGTGGGTGGAAGGAGATTTCTGTTGCTATGGTGCTGTCAAAGCTGAGGGGCAACACAAAAGCAGCTTTTCCTACATTTATTTAACTGCCATCCTTTCAAAGAATTGATATTAATGAAAGCAGAAAACCCATACTGAATCAAATATTCTGTGGTGGGAGCTCCCTGGTGCTTTGAAGCTAAAGAAGCCGATGTCTTTGTTTTGTGATTGTCCTGCCCTTTGGATAAGGGTAGTTTTTGTTTGAAGAGTAGCAATGCTGTCTCATTTAGCCCTGGAGAAAAACTAAGTTTTCATCATTAATGAAATGCTTCACACCTGGGTTGTGCTGATGTCAATTCTTGTTGGAATACACCACCATGGGATAAGCAAAAAATCTTTAAGCTAGCGTAAAACACCAATGAATTAATGTGATTGTTTTGTCATGTATTTGTTTGTGGCCATTGGTGTTAATGGTCTCCGTTGTTTACTTCCTCCATTATGCTGGCAGGCACGTTGTCATTTGAGTGCAAACAACCTTAAGTATGGAGTTAAATCTGAATCAAACAAAAACAACATAATAGATTTTTTACAAAACCATTATCTTACTTAAACTCATTTAAGGTTTGTTTATTGTCAAAATAACTATTCTATTAAGTTTGCAACTATGATATTCTGACTATTTCAGTGTATTTTCCAAATGGACATGCATGGTCTTGAACATGTACATGGTCAGGTCCAATGTGTGCTGAATTTTGTAGAAGTCAGCGATGGAAGAAATGAAGAAGCGTAAGAAAAATTACCCGTATATTTCCAAAACCAACTTTTATACTGCCTAAATCTTGCAAAAACAAAAAAATTCACAAATTGAAAAAATGACAAATGAAAAAAAAATTTGTTTAAGATAATGGATAAAATATGTGTTTAAGTAAATGTAATTCTCAGATGTTAAAAGTCATGGGTTTGCATTGGTAGATGAAGCCATCTATTGGGCTGGTGGATGGAAGATAGGTTCCAGTTGCTAAGGGGCAACATGAAGCTGATCTATTGGTGATGTCTTTGTATTACATCCTGTGATTCTCCCGTATTAGTCCAATCTTGTCATTGTTTGTTTCCAGCGGTGTCCCAGTTATATGGGGTATTCCAGTTATGATGTTACGACAACACATGGACGTCCCTTTGCGAAATAACATTATCAGTTTAAGGCAAGGGAGGGCCACTCCACGATTTTTAATCCTGGGCGGTATAGGGAATATTGCAAATTAATTGGTAAATAATAATGAAACCATAAAAATTTCCTTTCTCCATGTCTTAAAATATAATTCTTTGCAAAAGTAACAATTTTGAAGTTACAATTTCCTGAAAATCTACAATCTGCAATGTTAAAGCATAGGCAGCCTGCCCTCCTGTGTCATGAAGTGGCAACATCATTTTGCAAAGGGACGTCACTCTGTTGTTGTAACATCAAACTCCAAACCTCCGTATTGTCATCATCCATTGGACTGGCATGCTGTGGAATAAATCTCAATTTTTCAATATCTGAGTCAGATGTGCGATATTTTACAGCTTGCCGTATTTAAATTTGACTATTTCACACACAGGTTACCATTTTACCTCCAAACGTCAAAGTTTCTACAATTGTCTGTTTTCACTCCAGATTAACCAGTTTCACTGAGTTTCCAATGGCAACTCTTCACGAGGGGGTTTTCCTTAAAAAAGCCCATGCTGAGGCTTACATGGGCATGTTTCTACCGTTACTGTTAGGCCAGAACACAAATGGAGGTGTTGTTATTGATAAACCAAGCTCAATAACAGTGAAGAATGATGCAAAACTTTCTCATAAAAAACGTGTTGGTAAGCTTCTGATGTAATCCAGTTTTTGAATTTTTTAGTAAGACATTTGTTGAGTCACATTTTTTTTCGGTTTCCACCCAAAATCAGGCTAGGTGCAGTGTAAAGTGGACGATCCGCCATCATATAAGTGAAATATCCATGAGAAAGACGTTAAACCCCAAACAAACAAAAAAACTTTGCAAAACGACCTTCCCATTTTACTTCAATGTCCTTTCAATATACAGCTTTTACATGGTTAGTTGAAACCATAAAATGTTATGAAAAAAATATGCTGAAATCAAGTGAAATTTGATATGCTTAAAGTTGATATATTATGAGCAAAAAAACAAAAATTGTTAACTATATTATTTTTCTGGGAACAGAATTATTGATTGTCCTACTATATCCCTTGTTGTATAGAGAAAATGTCATTTGGCAAAGGGAAGTCAACTTGTTGTCCCTATTTCAGAATGAGTATATATCTTGTATTCATTAAACATGGCCCAGGATTATTTAAGAGTTTTTGTCTTAAGAAGGCCTTGGTAATTGGTGAATCATGTTACATGAAATCCCGAAGATAAAGTTTCCGACATTATCAAAATACCTCATGTTCCTATTTGCACCTATGTTAATTATTGTTGAAATATACCGCCATCTTACAAGTGAAATAACCTCGAGCATGGTGTAAATCAATCAATCAATCAATCAATCAATCAATCAATCAATCAATCAATCGATCAATCAATCAATGAAATAAATCAATCCAATTTGGAATTATTTGACCCAGTTCTTTAAAGTGTTTGCTTTGTTTTAAATTATTTCTTCCTTTTATTTGTTAAGGCAATGCCAGTAGTCACACAACTGGTCCGGTTTTAAGAAAGTTTGTTACGGGAAGTGATGGTAAACACACCAGAGTTGAGTTAGATGGATTTCGTTTCGAGAAACTCCAATCAGACGGTCCATTCTCCTCACAGATTGTAAAAGCTATTAAGTAAGATAATTTATTTAGTTATTTGAGCACTGTCTGGCTAAGGGGAGAAGGTAGCAGGTTTCCACATGGTTTTCCACTGTAATAAGGCAAGGTGAAGTGTGAAGTTGACATTCCGTTGTTATATAACATGTAAGTGAGATTCTCTTGAGTACAACATTAAACTCTAGTCAAACAAACAAATCTTATAGTTGGAGTAGACTGCCTTCATATAAGTGAAATGACCTTAAGCATGCCTTGAAACCCAAATCATGAAAACACAAAACAAGAAACAGAAACCAATCTGGTGTTACAATAATGTCTTGAATGGCCTGTGTTGTCTGTATTTGTGAAAGTGGTGTTGAGAAGGGTTCCCTTGCTCCATTTGTTTGGTATACTTTGTTTGTTTGTTTGATTGGTGTTAAACGTCATACTCAAGGGTATTCCAGATTTTCCCGCAATTGCAGGAGCCACAACATGTGCCACGCTCATATACCTGATTGTCGATAGGCAGACTCGATCCCGAGAATGGTCAATCGAGGCAGGTTCAGTTGCACACTTGCTACCATTGAACTATGACCTGGAGCCTTGTTTGGTATACATGTACAGTCCTGTAAATGAAATAACTTTGGTGTTAAACCTAAAAAAATACAAAAATTTGAATTTGAAATTCCCCATGCCTGAAACCTTGTTATTTAACGGGAATTATGTCCTGTGATAGTCCTGTGCTCATCTTGTCTGGTCTGCTCTTTCTTTCTTGGTCGATCGTAAGAGGCAAGAAAAGAGGTTGCTTACTGTTGCCCTGGTGTTCGCAGAGCTAAAGGGTAACAGGAAGCAGATTTGTTTGTGATGTTCTGTATTTTGTGTCCGTCATCTTATAAGAGAAATACCCTTGAGTACGATGTTAAACACCAATCAAACAAAACAATCTATTTCAGAAAATGTTTGAATTAGGCACCAATTTGCCAGCAGTAAAAGCTGGCCATCTAGACCTCTCAGCCACCTGTCATACAAAAATAGAAGGCTATCAGCCGGAGTATAGGTAGCTGACATTCACTATTCAAAATAGAACAAAAATGCTGTTAATTTTCGCTTTCTAAAATATATATCAGAGCCATTTAAGCTGCTGTTCTCGATTCTGGTAGATATTATATTCTATAATTATACAATTTCTAGATAACCACTTCATGTTTTGTGATTATCCAAAAATTGTATAATTATGTAACCCTACTTTTATAAATGTCATTCAAAACTTATATTATATTCCATATAATTTTATATCAACTTTACGTCGTATTAAACTGGGTTTTTTTATACCACAGTTATGTCCTTGTCTGCTATACTGCTCCACATCACACCCAATAGATATGCTACAGTTACATGTATCTTTTATTTATTTTTCGCCAATTTCAATTTTCAACATTTTTCAATTTTTCAAATGTTGAATCTTTAAAATAGGTTTAATTGAACTGTATATACATTTGACAAATGAAACAAATGTGTTACTACAGGTATATAATAGCATTAGAAATGAAAAAAGAGGTTAAAGAAATCTTGGTGGCTGTAAAATAAGTAAATTAATCCACAGACAGCATAAAAATAACAAAAAAGTGTAAGTTCTGACTTTTAAATGTAGAATATGTTGTCCATTGAACTATGAGCAAAAAAACTGCATGCTGCTTAAGAGACAATCATACATCTAAAAAATCTTGCATGGTTTTTATCAGTGGTCAGTTGTGAACTATGAAATTGGGAGGCGGGGAATTTGTTGATCCCAAGCACATTTTTTTTTTTTTCGGCTTGTTTAAAATTTCTTCATGATGTTCTTTAAAAATGGTACGTAATCTTGAACTAAATTTATATGTGGTTTTGTTTAAAGAGGGGAGATTCTTCTTCTTATTAGCGAGTGGTTGGAGGGGGCTTCTTGTTGCCTTGGTGCTCTTAGAGTTAAAGGTGAACAGGAAGCCGATCTGTTTTTGTGGTGTTTGTATTGTGTCATGATACTGTCCTGTATTTGTCCCGTCTTGTCTTTGTTTGTTGCCAGTGGTGTTGAGGGTGGTTTCCTTCACCCATTGGGCTGGCACATCATCATATAAGTGAAGTACCCTTGAAGGGGGATGTTAAACCCCTATCAAACAAACAAACAAATTCTTATTAACACATTGGGATGTGTTGTTGACAAGAGTTTCCTGATCCCTGGTGCTGTCAGAGCCTCGGGTCAACTGATGTCAATTTGATTTCCTCATTTAAAATGTATCATTATTAATGTATCAATGTATCTTTAATTGTGCTGTGTCTTGAGTTCAGTCTTGTACTTCCAAGAGTAACTTGCTTCTCCACTTGGACTTACACACCCCAAATAAAAGATAAAAAATAGTTAATAAGAAGACTTCTACTTACATGTTTTACATACATATTCGTTAATACGAATAGGACTTAAACTGCCCCATCTACATATGTCATGACGCTCAGGGTTAGTGTGTCTAGAGTACAAGTCCGCCTGTTGACCAGTCACACAATGTGGCTCCAGCCAGCGGGGGTGTGGCTTCCTCCTCATTTTACACCATATGTAAGTAAGAAACAGTGTGAAGTGGACAATATGTTGCCATATAATTGAAATACTATTGAGTTTGACATTAAACCCCAATCAAATAAACAATCCAATTGTCATGAATTAATTACTAATCAAGTGGAAATCCTCTGGGGTAACTACATGTAGGATATTTTAAATATGTCAACCATTCAGACCCCTAGCCAGGAATTGAGAGGGGCATGGGGGAAACTGAAACGAGGGCCGCAGGCTCTAGCTGACGGCGCATGCGGCGGAGCGGGGAGAGGGCCCGGGAGGGGGGGTGCCCCCCTACCGTTACTTAGAATTTTTTTGAGAAATGAAAATTAAAAGATGCAATTTGGGGGCACTTGAGAGTTGAGACAGCTTATAAGCACAATAGAAAATAATATTTTTCA
>JARFOD010158114.1:0-12142 GCA_031763545.1 Mopalia muscosa | reverse complement strand
AGCAACCTCTTTTCTCGCCTCTTACGATCGACCGAGGAAGCCGAGGGAGTATTCTGCAGGGCCATGGCCCACCCGTTCCCCCACAGGGCGGTTTTACAGTGGGTTTTGGTTGATTTATATACCAGTTTAGTAACTTTACAGCCCTCAAATCAAGGCACGTGGTTTTACAGTGGATTTTGATTGATTTAAATACCAGTTTAGTAACATAACAGCCCTCAATTCAGGGAACTAATAAAATTAAGTCAGTAATTAATGTATTACAAATCGGAAGTGATGTACTCAGTGCTAGTGACTCACAACATATGGTATGCTATTGCATTGTTAAACGTATGGATATCACATTTCTGACAGGAATTATGCCTGCCTGTGTAGTACCTGGATGTGAAAATTAGGAATTTATTATTGCACTAGGAATTCTGTTTCACTGCTTCCAGAGAGATTGTCCTTTTTTAAGGCAGTGGCTGGTAAATATCGAAACAAAGATTTTCAAGTAAATGCATCACTTGACAGGTTAAAGAACTTGTGTGTGTAAAGCGCTTTGTGCCATCCAATAATGAAAGTGACCTTCAGCAAGAATAGACTGATTCAAAGATATCAAGAATGCTGTATACCATGTGTATTTCCATATGAACTAAGTTACTAAGTGGATAAAAAAAAAAATCACCCGAGAGAATCAAAATTACAATATGCGTATCACCGATCAGTGTACATTGTATCTAGCAAATTTCAGTAAATTCTATCACAAACTGTAGGAAGAGTTGATTTCAGAGCGTATGAACCCACCATGCTCCTGTGCACTAAATTACCAAGGGCTGTAACTCTTGTTAAAATTCTCTGAGAGAATCGAAATTTCAATATGCGTAACACGTAACGGTATGGATCATGTCTATAGAGTTTGAAGAAATTCCATTAACAATTGTAGAAGGAGTTGATTACAGAAGGTTCCGGGACAGATGGATGGACAACGACACGAAAATTCACTAAACAGAAAGGCTTAACCAGACACTGACAACACTAACTTTCACAAATACCTTTCTTTCACTTATATATGGCAAGCCGACACAAGACCACCACAATTATCAACTTCTGTGGTCAGCCTGGAGTATATAGTTCTTAATAAAAATTATGTGTTGTCTTGTTTTATTTGTTTTGCTCCTGGAAATTTGTTTTTGGTGGAGTGTTTGGTAATGAAGTGATTGAGTGGAGGTAATATTATAGCATAAATATGTCACATTTGGTTTTTTTAGCATGATTCAGCTGTTGTTTACATTCTGAAGGTAGCTTGGCAGCTCCTATCACATTGACAGCTATGTAACTAAAAAAAATTCAACGGTCATCCCGTCAAGATTTATATGTTTAACTTCAAAAAGACCGAATAAGGTATGTGCTATGCGTTTTCGCCCAACGAAAGTTAGGGAGGGAGCTGAGGAGCCAAACATTAACATTATGGCTTATGGCAAATTAATAGTGGTCTTGCACCAGCTAAATGTCAGACATTTGTTCCAAGGGAGATAATTTCCTTTTTTTTTAGTCTAATAAACATTCAAACATACAGGTCTTTGTATTGAACCATTCTGCATAACGTATCGGAAGAGAATTTGTAGTTTTCTTATCACAATCAAAATCAACTATTTTTCCTGAGAAAGTATTCTCAAGTTTCTCATTTTTGATCTTACTGGTTGAATTTCACTTACAGTCTTTTGTTCTTTTCTTTGTTTTATGTTGTTCTTGACATCTCTGCTGATGAACTCTAATGTTTCCTGCGATTCCTTGGGAAAACTGCTGATGTCAAATTTCTGCAGGATCTTGGCCACAAAGGGAAATACCACTGGAAATAATTGCAAAGATATTTATTTACCCGTCCAATGTTAGAATTATAAGGTAATTATTCTTTTGAATAACAGAAACCTTGTTATTGCCAGCTATTTGCTTGTTTGCTTGTGCAGACCCAGATATGATGAGAGTGATGACTATTAATCAGTCCAAGACTAATACTGGTCACTGATATTGTTTGATAATTTCGTGTCTTTTCATATGCAGGACATGGGCAGCTTGGTCTCCTCAGTTAATCTGTGCAGACCCTGCTATGATCCAAGAGATCACTATTAAGCAGTTCCTTAAGTTTTTCAACAGAGCTCTTACAGAAAGTTCACTTGTTTGATTATACGTCATACTCAATGGTATTTCACTTTTAAGCAAATTGTCTACTTCACACTGATCCTTGCCTAAATGCAGTGGAAAACTAGACTGTTTGTTCGTTTGATTAGGGTTTAACGTCGTTTTCAAGGGTATTTCACTTATATTATGACGGATTGTCCACTTCACATGGCACCTAGCAATATTATAGTGGAAAACCAGGACGAAACCTTGTAAAAACGCCTTCTGTGATTACTGGAGCCAAAACATGCGGCTCGCTCATATACCTGATGGTCGAAAGGCGGATTCAATCCTGTAAACGGTACATCAAAGCAGGTTTAGTTTAGTAAGCGAACACACTACCACTAAGCCACGGCCGCGGGCCAAGTGGAAAACTTGAAGGAAACCTTGTAAAAACCTCTTACAAACTAACATTATTAATGCAGAAAACTTTCTGTTGAGAAACTTTCTTAATAAAGTAACAAACGGATCATCTGGATTTGGATTCCATACCAAAGGAAAAGTGAAATAGCATCCAAAGTAAACCCTTTCTGAAAGATAGTCCAAATAATTTCACTGTGACAAATTTCATTTTCTAAAAAGATTCAATTAAATGATATGCAAAAAAATGTCCCATAATTTGGTCGGATTTTGATTCAGACACACACAGTTAGCCACCTGGTTGTCCCCGTTTGTTTGTTTGTTTGATTGGCGTTACATCATGTGACTTTTTCATATACCTGCGAGTCCATGACAGATGACAATGGGGCAATGGAGATAAATGTGTGTTAAACCGATTATGTAAACTACATAAAAGAGCTGCTCGATTTTAGGAGCTCATCCAAGCACCTCAACTAGTCAAACATTTGCTGATCTGCATTGGCTATCACTGGAAACAGTGTCCTCCTACATAAAAATGTTGTGATGTTCAAAGTCAATTATCTTTAAACGCCCCCATACATACTTGAGTTGTTCCGCCGTGTTCAGACTAGAACAAGAGCAGCTCGGCGCACTGACTTTGTTTTTGCCTTGGCCCAAATGTGATTCTTTTAAAAAGAGATTACAATATTCTGGGGTTCAAATGTGGAACATTAAATTCTTACAAACTTTCAAAAATAGTATATTTGAATCAGAAATGCTGCTAAAGTTTTAAGTCAATTACATGGTTGGCTGTTTGCCTTTTACTGTCATAAATATTTATCATAAACTACTATTTTAACAATTTGTAAATAACTGTTTATATAATAATTTCATAAATATGTATCATCAACGACAATTGTTTTAAACAAAATATGATGCATTTATTCATGTGCATAATGCCTGGACTTAAATAAATGCAATTTAACATTTTATGTATTTTCTCTTTCTCTCTCCCCCTATTTTGTGTATAAGTAGTCCTGGGCCCCAAGGGAGACTGGCCCTTTGGCTAATTGTGCTACCCAGGCTAAATAAAGTTATAAGGGGTTCTGGCCCAATTGCTCAGAAACCCTATTGAAATCAATGGGATTAGTATTATTATCATTATTGCTTTTATTATGAAATCCACTGCTTTAGCCTCAATAACTCAAACTAATGAAGACTCAAAATTCAAATTTTGGCAGATGATAGTGTTTGTTTGTTTGATTGGTGTTTAATGACGTATTCAAGGGTATTTCACTTAATGAGGACGGATTTTCCACTTCACACTTTACACAGCCTGATTATGGTGAAAAGAGGAAACCTTGCAAGAACCACCCCCGCCACTGCCGGAGCCACAACATGTGGCTTGCTCATATACCTGATGTTCCACAGGCAGACTCGATCCATTGAACGGTAAATCAAAACAGGTTCAGTTAAGGAAGCGCATTCGCTACCACAAAGCCACGGCCGCGGCCCAGGACATGATAGTGTATGTCGAGGGACAAAAATTGACATATGTTTGGTCACCGGATGTGAAAAACAATATACACAATAAAGTTTGAATACTATCATTCCTTTTGTGAAATGTTGAAATGATAACCCACTCCGCTCTCGCATCTTGTGGGTTATCTCTTTCATCACTTAATGACATTAATGATATCCAATCTTCACTATGATATATCCTCTATTTATCTAATTCGAGATTAACAATTCTAAGGTAACAATACTTACAAACTAACATGATAAATGCTGAAAACTTTCTGTTGAGAAACTTTCTTAATAAAGAAGCAAATGGATCATCTGGGTTCTTTACAGCACAGGATTCCATACCAAACGATGTAGAGGAAATGGCATCCAAAGTAAACCCTTCAAACGTTCTGAAAGATAGTCCACATAATTTCACTGTGAAAAATTTCATTTTCTAAAAAGATTCAATTAAATGATATACAATTAAATGTCCCATAATTTGGTCGTATTTTGATTCAGACCCCCACAGTTAGCCACCTGGTTGTCGGAGTTTGTTTGTTTGTTTGATTGGTGTTTAATGTCGTACTCTTGGGTATTTCACTTATATGACGATGAGTTGTCCACTTCAAACTGTGCCTTGTCTCATTACAGTGGAAGTCTCCGGTCTTCGATTTACCGTTCACAGGATCGAGTCTGCCTATCCACCCTCAGGTACAAGAGCGAGTCACATGTTGTGGCTCCGGTAATTGTGGAGGTGGTTTTTACAAGGTTTCCTCTCGCTTTTCCACCGTAATAAGGCTTGAGTACTATGTTAAACCCCAATTAAACAAACAAACAAACATTACAGTGGAAAACCGAAGGAAATCTCGTAAAAACCACTGGTGCCCTTGCCGAAGCCACATCGTATGACTCCCTCATATACCTGATGGTGAGTGGTTGACAGACGGACGGGATCCTGTGAATGGTAAATTGGAGTAAGGTAAGTAAGAGCAAGAGCTACCGCTAACTTTCATCCCCTCAATCCTTTTGACAAGTCCGAAAAAATGTTTATCATTTTATCATTTAACGGTCAAAAAACATGTCTATGACTTTTACATAAGTCAGAAAAAATGTCCGTAATTTGACCTAAATCTGAATATAAAAACCCCATATAAATATGTTGAATAAGGTAACCAAAACATACAATTATCTTACTTATAGAACATATATATACATTCTGATATTAATCTCTGGCGTTATGCTCCAGTAAAAAAATATAGTATGTTATTCAATGCAATCAAAGAAATGAAGGTTTCAGATATATTAAAATGTTGAAATGACAAATATTTACATTTTGATATTAATGCTCTTGCCATCTCTGGCATTACACTCCAGTAAAACACAATGGTATGTTTTTCAATGCAATCAAAGAAATGAAGGTTTCAGATATATTAAAATGTTGAAATGACAAATATTAACATTTTGATATATAATATAAGGCTCTTGTCGTCTCTGGCATTATTCGCCAGTAATAAACAATGGTATGTTATTGACGGAAAGCAATCGAAGAATAGAAGGTTTTAGATATATACAAAAGTTGAAGGAACAAATATTTACGTTTTAATATTAAAGCTCTTGCCATCTCTGGCATGGCTCTTGAGGACGTCCTGTAGATTATTCTGACACACCTGTAATATTGGCACCATCTACAACAACAACAAAAGTATTTCCTTAAAAATAAGTTTTAATTATCTATGATAAATAATTGCATACTTTTATTGTTTTATAATATTTGAATGTTCTGATCTGTATATATATATATATTATTAGATTTGTAAATATAACCACATTTTTAACATTTTTTTAACGTTTTTAACATCATATGGAAAAATGCATAACATTTAAACTGAGTATCATCTATAACATAACATTTAAACTGAACTGAAGGCAGGAGATCATAATATAAACTCACCTCTCTGAGTCAGCCTGAACTGAAGGCAGGAGATAATAATATAAACTCACCGCTCTGAATGGCCTGAACTGAATGCAGGAGATAATGATATAAACTCACCTCTCTGAGTCGGCCTGAACTGAAGGCAGGAGATGATGATATAAACTCACCTCTCTGAGTCAGCCTGAACTGAAGGCAGGAGATAATGATATAAACTCACCTCTCTGAGTCAGCCTGAACTGAAGACAGGAGATAATGATATAAACTCACCTCTCTGAGTCAGCCTGAACTGAAGGCAGGAGATAATGATATAAAATCACCTCTCTAAGTCAGCCTGGACTGAATGCAGGAGATAATGATATAAACTCACCTCTCTGAGTCGGCCTGAACCGAAGGCAGGAGATGATGATATAAACTCACCTCTCTGAGTCGGCTTGAACTGACGGCAGGAGATAATGATATAAACTCACCTCTCTGAGTCAGTCTGAACTGAAGGCAGGAGATAATGATATAAACTCACCTCTCTGAGTCAACCTGAACTGACGGCAGGAGAAAATGATATAAACTCACCTCTCTGAGTCGGCCTGAACTGAAGGCAGGAGATAAAGTAGATCTTACAAACTTCCAATGATCATCTTCCAGAATTGTTAATTGGAGAGATTCCACCTTTGTCATAGAAAAAGTGTTGCCCTGAAAACAATCCACAATTAACACAACATTTTAGGACTTATCTTTTTTTAAAAGTAGAGATTTTATTTATCTTCATAAACTTTATTTACAGCAAACTTCTGTATGAAAATGAGCTTGTTTTATTAAAGAGCTACATGTATTGTGTACAGTCTGCTGTAGTTGTTTAATGTGTGGATACCGATTTATAAAGTCTTTCAGCCGTATTTATTTGTTTGTTTGTTTGTTTGATTGGGCTTTAATGCTGTAAGGTACTATTCCTGATATGACAGAGAGCCCTCACAGTTGGTAAATGTCATACTCAAGGGTATTTCACTTATATGACAACACATTGTCCACTTAACACTGTTCCTTGCATAATTACAGCTTAAAACCGGGAAGAATGTATGTTTGATTGGTGTTTAACGTCGTACTTAAGGGTATTTCACTTATATGACGACAGATTGTCCACTTCACACTGTACACAGCCTTATTATGGAGGAAAACCGGGAGGAAACCTTGTAAAAACCAACCCCGCGATTGCCAGAGCCATATTAAACATGGGCTCGCTTATCTAATGGTCGACAGCGGGACTCGATCCGGTGAAAGGTCAAACAAAGCAGGTTCAGTTTAGCAAGCGCACTGGCTTACACTACAAAAGCCACGGCCTCGGGCCCAATTGGTAAAGGAAACCGCCATTAACACCTCTGGCAATACCTGACGCCAGATGACAGGAATTCTTTGGTTCTTTTGATCAGTGTATAACCCCATACTTGGATTGGTTGTTTTGATTGCGGTTTAATGGTGTACTTAAAATAATTGAATTCCCATGACAGCATGCAAACCCAATGGGGCGATGGAATTCCCCCTTAACACCACTGACAACCAACAAAAACACCACAGAACAGATGCAGGACACTCAAACAGTGCTCCAGATAAAGGGCATTCTGGCGTAAATGACGCGTCAAAAAATCATAACGCCCCTATCATCAATGGAAGGCGTATTGAAATCAATAATAATAGATTACATGCAATCTTTAAAACCCACACGTACTGAACAATTACGTTATGCTGTAGTTGGTAGTCATACATTATGTTATACATTTCAAAGGGAGATAATCTAGCCAGCAGGTCTACCATGTGTGACAGTGATGTGATCAATAAACCATCTCTGTGTGGAAAGTACCAGACGTTTCCATATTGATATAGCATGTGGGCATTCTCTACGCTGAACATACAGCGAAATGGCCCCTCACAAAACTTATTTTGTGCCTCAAAAAATTGATTCCGTTCATAAGTTTGTCCAAATAATTGTTGATAATATACCTGGAGACACCATTGCTTCAACTGATTGATAAAAACTGTGAAATGTTATCACACGACAGAGGTTACAAAAATAAGAATAGCTAAAATATCCATGGATACTTGAAGAGGCTGTATAATAATTATAACTAAATTAATTTATCTCATTCTGCCATCTGTCGCATACGTTTTATTATTATAATAATAGCGGAAAAAGTAAAAAGTAAAAATGTTTTTAAATCCTAGGTATGTAATGAAATATGCATTATCCATATACTTGTATTATACAGTCAATAGAGATAAGACGTCAAGCTGTCCAAAACCTTTAGAAATTAAGGCCTGCCACTGAATAAAAAAATATATATTAAATCTGTACATGTATATGACCTTTTACCTTGCCAAAAACATTCTGTCCTGTTCAAAGGATGGTTCCCAACTGAGAAAGATCCAGAAAAGGTCTTCAAAGTCTCAAACCAGGAAGACAATTTAAACGGATAAAAAAATGAGTAAGGTACATGTATACTGATGAGAAATTATTGATTTTGACATGAAAATGGACTTCAAATGTCATTTTATGGCTCCATCTAAACCGCAAGTGTTTGAGGAAAAAGTCAGAATGCTTTAAATCATGGAAAGGCCAAACAATTTTTGTATATTGTAAGATAAAATGCAGAATCGTGGTAAAATTGGCTTATTTCTCAAGGTTAGGAAGGATCCAGTAGTTTAAGTAGTCAACTTACTTTAAGAGTTCTATTGACAAACTTTGGGAACTGCTTAATAGTGATCTCTCGGATCATATCCGGGTCTGCACAGAGTAACTGAGGAGTCCTAGCCGTCCATGTCCTGAATATAACAAGACACCAAATTATCAAATAATATCAGGGACAGGTATAAGTCTTCTTCCAATAAAATCCAAATCTAATTATAACAAGCTAAGTAGCTACATGTAGCAGGTACACCACTAAAGGCTTTTTTTGAAAATGTATGCTCATAATCCCAGTCAAATCACATTTTCTTCACTTTGTTTAAGAATTATTTATTCCTTCAAAGAAGCAAAAGTAAGTAACAGTTATGGTGTTTATCACCATTTTGGTTCGATATCCAATGTCGGCCATATTTGTTGTGAAAGCTAGTGAAATACAACCACTGGTACATCTGTACTCTGTAGTATTACCAGAAAAAGCGAAGTCTGAAGTTAATATCTGAATTTGAGTGATGGCCATTTTTTGTTTGCGGAATAAAATGAAATGGACTACTATCAGTTTCTCAACTAGCGGAAACTTTCAAATTTCAAAGTTTGAAATATATTAAAATTATGCAATGGCTTAGGCCCTGAACAGTACAGTACAGTCAACCTTTAAAATAGCACTGTTCCAATACCTTTTTATACTGGGAAATTTACGAGTCAAAAGAAAATGGCCGGTCAGTCAGACTATAACCATATGTACTTACAAAACCAGATCGCCATATTTCTTTAAGTCATCTGTGTCAGCTGCAGATACTCCCTGTAACATGTAAACATATCCAGTTACTGTGGAAAATATGATTTAATTAAAGAATTTGTTTCAAGTTTGATTGGTGTATAACGTCATTTATATGAGGATGGAGTGTTCACTTCACACTGTTCCTTGACTAATTATGGAGGAAAAGTGAGAGGAAACCTTGTAAAAAACATCCATGCGATTGCCGGAGCCTCATCATGTAAACAGTAAATCCAAGAAGGATAGGTAAGTGCACATGCTACCACTAAGCCACAGGCCTTAAACTATAGGACAGTTCGTTCTTACAAGTAAGTTCATTCTTTGCTGTCTGGAAAAAGAAATTAATTAATAAAAGGGTCTTTAATGTGAAACTTATCTGTGGTTCTCAGTTTTTTCACCTCTGGTTACATTTAGTCTCAAAGACAAAATACAAGCTGACAAATTTCTCCCCTTATCTTCCATATTACAGGCCCAGTGTTTTATTTGGCACAAGGGAGGAAATATGAAATTTTCATCTTTATCAAGACATTTAACATCAACCTATAAGGGGCCTTGTTGCATGAACACTACAGATTATCAACCCATTAAGTGACCTTGTTGCATGAACACTACAGATTATCAACCCATTAAGTTACCTTGTTGCATGAACACTACAGAGTATCAACGAATTAAGTGACCTTGTTGCATGAACACTACAGATTATCAACCCATTAAGTTACCTTGTTGCATGAACACTACAGATTATCAGCCCATTAAGTGACCTTGTTGCATGAACACTACAGAGTATCAACGAATTAAGTGACCTTGTTGCATGAACAATACAGAGTATCAACGAATTAAGTGACCTTGTTGCATGAACAATACAGAGTATCAACGAATTAAGTGACCTTGTTACAGGAACACAACAGACTAAAAGAGTATCAATCCGTTAAGATGCCTTGTTACATGAACACAACAGAGTATCAACCCATGAAGTGGCCTTTGCTACATGAACCTTACAGAGTATCAACCGATTAAGTCGCCTTGTTACATGGACACAACAGAGTATCAACCCATGAAGTGGCCTTTGCTACATGAACCTTACAGAGTATCAACCCATTAAGTCGTCTTGTTACATGGACACAACAGAGTATCAACCCATTAAGTAGCCTTGTTACATGAACACTACAGATTACATGTATCGACCTATTATGTGACCTTGTTACACAAACACAACAGAGTATCAACCCATAAAGTGACCTAGTTGCATGAACACTACAGAGTATCAACCTATTATGTGACTTTGTTACACAAACACAACAGAGTATCAACTCATTAAGTGACTTAGTTGCATGAACCCAACAGAGTATCAATCTATTATGTGACCTTGTTACATAAACACAACAGAGTATCAACCCATTAAGTGACCTTGTCAAATGAACACAACAGATTATCAATCCGTTAAGTGGCCTTGCTATATGAACACTACAGAGTATCAACCCATTAAGTGACCTTGTTAAATGAACACAACAGATTATCAATCTGTTAAGTGACCCTGTTACATGAACCCTACAGAGTATCAACCCATTAAGTGGCCTTGTTACGTGAACACAACAGAGTATCAATCCGTTAAGTGGCCTTGTTACATGAACACTACAGAGTATCAACATATTACCTGGCCTTGTTAAATAAACACAACAGAGTATCAATCCGTTAAGTGGCCTTGTTACATGAACACAACAGAGTATCAACCCATTAAGTGACCATGAACACAACAGAGTATCAATCCATTAAGATGCCTTGTTACATGAACCCTACAGAGTATCAACCCATTAAGTGACCCTGTTACATGAACCTTACAGAGTATCAACCCATTAAGTGGCCTTGTTACATGAACACAACAGAGTATCAACCCATTAAGTGGCCCTGTTACATGAACCCTACAGAGTATCAACCCATTAAGTGGCCTTGTGGCATGAACACTACAGATTATCAACCTATTATGTGACCTTGTTAAATAAACACAACAGAGTATCAACCAATTAAGATGCCTTGTACATGAATCCTACAGAGTATCAACCCATTTAGTGGCCTTGTTACATGAACCTTACAGATTATCAAAATTAATTTCAACGAGAAATTGAACTATGTTAATATTACTCTAAATGTAACAAAATATGCTGATGACAGTGATGATTATGACAGTTGATAAAATATGTGTCTAGTCGAGTTTATTTAAACAGCACTTGCTTTTAAGCCAATCTTTATACACTTGGCAGTCATACTCCGTTTCTGTCTTTTCTGGGTTAGTTTTCATTTCATGCAAAAAATACAATTTTCCATTTCAAGATGCAAATTCCATTTCACATTAGTGATTCTGTCAAATCATGGAAAATCACTGGCTCTTTTACAAAAATCACCTCAGTAACACTAGATGATATTCGTGTCACCAGCCACGAAGAGCGGAAATCATAAAGTTGTGTTAAAAAAACACAACCTCCACCTTAAGTAAAGAAATAATAAAATGTATATCAGACCAATATGCTATGGGTCTATGCCAAAGTATGCTGATAGCGAGGTGTAAAAAAAGTGCTGTCTTTCCTCTAAAGGCCTGGAAAAAATTGGGCTTTCAATTTCAATAGACATTTAATTAAACTAGTACAGATGCCTGCATGACTAAAAAACATTAAAAAAAAAAAAAAATAGTTTGCTATCAAAACATGCCATTTTGCCAACAAAAAAAAATTCCTTTTTTTTTTTTTCAATTTTTTTGGTCGAAAGC
>JARFOD010158103.1:0-12142 GCA_031763545.1 Mopalia muscosa | reverse complement strand
GTATTTCACTTATATGACGACGGACACAAATACAGAACATCACAAACAAATCTGCTTTCCATTACCCTTTAGCTCTGCGAACACCAAGGCAACAAAAAGCGTGTTTTGTTGTTTGTTTGATTGGTGTTTAACGTCATACTCAAGGGTATTTCACTTATATGACAACGGATACAAATACAGAACATCACAAACAAACAAATCTGCTTCCCTGCTTCCCTCTGCGAACACCCTGGCAACAGAAAGCAACCTCTTTTCTCGCCTCTTACGATCGACCGAGGAAGCCAAAAGAGTATTCTGCCGGGACATGGCCCACCCGCTCCCTCACAGGGCACAACAAAAAGCAACCTCTTACGATTGACCCGGGAAGCTGAGGGAGTATTCTGCAGGGACATGGCCCACCCGCTCCCTCAATGAATGAAGCAAGCAAATTTTTTTAGTCTGGGCCCAGGGGCTGCACGCCCCAGAAGCTCAAAAACTCTAGGTTGCTGTATACAAGTTTTAGTAAAATAGAGAATTCTGTATTTTCAGGAGCCTTTATTTAATTTCTTTACTGCACATTACTCTATTGGCTTTTTATCAAAATAGCTTCTTAAATAAATCCAATCTCAGTCAATTCTCAATTAGTGCAGTACGTTAAATTTTGTGTCATATGGTCACTTGTTCAAACATCAGTTAAAAGAACTGGTCAAAGTAATTGATATTAAACATTTATAAGAAGTATTGACTATTCAAACCACAAAATGCTTGTGTCACAGGAGTGATTTTTATGAGGTTTCCTCTTAATTTTTTCATCATATTTAAGCAAAGAACAGTGGGAAATTGGACAATCCACCATAAAAATGAAATAAATTTTCCCAATAAAAAAAAACAAACAAATTAAACTACTGGCTGGTGTTAAAAATAATTTATAATAGAAGCCTCATTAAATTAATATCCAGACCGGAAAGTTGTGGTCCAGAAATCAAAAGTTGTAATAGCCTGGCATTGCCAGAGATGCAGGACATATTTTACAGGTAGATGGTTAACTTTTATACAACCAGGCATGTATAAATTAAAAACAAATGAAGACATTTTTCCAAATGTGGAATATGAGTACAAGGTTAGTGAATGACAAAATATTTTCATCTCCATTGACTCAAGAATGTGTTATGGAATTAACTAGTCAGCAAAGCAAATATTTTATGGTACATTCCTTAATTGTAACTTATTGACATCCTGTTTAATTATGATGGGAGCGTATTTCCATATTAAAGGAAAGGCCAATATTGGCGATCCCTGTTGCAGCTTTCAACCAAGAGTGCTCTGAGACCACAATATCCCCCGCCTGCATTTCCTTAAAGGGGCATATTGCCAATGGTAAAAGAAAACGGTTACCCTTTTTAAATTTCATCTACATATATATTTTTTATAGATAACTATTGACAAATCTGTGACTGTAAGTGGACAACCGTAAGTTCAGTTTCACTTGGAGTTTTCCTTTGACCAGTCAACAGCTGAAATCGCTCTATTTAGAAATATCCTTTGTCTTCCTTTGTATCACGCTTACAGTTAAAAAAACTCCTAAAAAATCACCTGCAAGAATCAAAATTGCGATATGCGTATCACCGATCAGTATACATTGTTTCTACAAAATTTTAGAAGACCATCAAAAACTGTATGAAGAGTTGAATTCAGAGTGTATGAACCCCCATGCACCTATGCACTAAGTTATCAAGGGCCATAACTCCGGGAACAATTGTTCAAGAGAATACACATTTAAATATGGGGATTACCAATCAGTATACATTGTTTCTATCAAGTTTCAGAAAACCCCAGTAAAACTGTATTGAAACGTTGATTTCAGAGTGTATGTACCACCATGCTCTTATGAACTAACTTACTAAGAGCCATAACTCCTAAAAAAAATCGCCTGAGAGAATCCAAATTACAATATGTGTATCACCTATCAGTGTACATTGTATCTAGCAAATTTCAGAAAAAATCTATCACAAACTGTAGGAAGAGTTGATTTCAGAATGTTTGAACCCACCATGCTCCTGTGCACTAAGTTACCAAGGGCTATAACTCTTGTAAAAATTCTCTGAGAGAATCGAAATTTCAATATTCGTAACACCAAATGGTATGGATCATGTCCATAGAGTTTGAAAAAATGCCATTTACAATTGTAGAAGGAGTTGATTACAGAAGGTTCCAGGACAGACAGACTGATGGATGGACAACGCCACGACATAATCCATTGCTACTCTTCAAAAGGATGTTTTCAAAAGGATATAAAACCATAATCGGCAAATATCCCTAAACTTTGTCCTAAAGTGGATGGGCAGGGAAAATGGTTCGCTTATATTCCTCGACCACCCATACATTTCTGTTGTTGAGGTACTGCGGGCTGTGAATTGTCCAACAGTTAACATAGACTGTCCCTTCTATATTTGGCATAAAGGCTGTCAGTAATCCAATGTTAAAAATGTTTTGGCATCGAAAAATATTTTATTGAAGATATTGCATAAGAATTTCACTTTATTCATGCTTAATGGAGATCAATTTAAAATATACACTAATATCAAACAAACAAACAACGTAGTATTAAATAAAATATCAGCGACAAACATATCAACTTTTTAAAAAATATTTTGAAAAAGACATTTACTAATGTAGGCCTACCGATAGGTAAAATTAAAAGATAAATTGAAATTTACAAAGTAGAGTAACATTTATCAGTTAACAACTGTCATCTTCCATTTTTTATTTTACACAACTTGGCAAAGAACAACTAAACGCAAAAAACAATATTCAAAATGGATGATAAAGTTACCACAATGGAGAGGTCTACCCTGTTTAACTCCTGAGATATTCTCTTTTGATTCTATTGACACAAGAATGGGATATCAAGTTGATAGGTTGCTGTTCTACTCGGTTGGAAAATTAATGTGCCTCCTATGCTATGTAAATGGAATAAACTTGATTGAAACAAACTACCTTATTAGCCAGAGGGCTTAGAAACAAAACTGCTGATGCTGGAAACAAGAGCAGTTCAGTTTCTATTTGGCATTGTATTTTTAACATTAGAGAAAAGGGAGAGAGTTCAATTTTTTTACTGTGGTATCAGAATTTGAGCATTCCACAGACATACAATTGTTATTTGAGATCTGGTCTTGAACTGAAATAATTGACATTGTTTAGACGAGATGAAATCTCAAACAGAAAAAAAGAGACAATTCATGCACATTTAGAATCGTTGATAATAAATTTTTTATTTCACTCATACAATTTACTTCAAACATTCAATTCAATGTTCTTTTTCAAAGGTTTGTATATTTTGGCATTTCGTGAAAAAATGTTAGCAGTTTAAAATATACATCATACAATAATTGCATTTAACATATTTTGTGTGGAAGGTCATCATGTTTTATTGATATAGTTTTATCAATCTAAATTTATATAAAACAATACGAGTGAGTTTTAAATATATACACATATAAAACTATCTGTTCATGGTTATAAGTTTGGGGACTGTTTTTCAAGCTTATTAAGTTTTGGCACAACATTCTGACTAGATACTACAATAAACAAAAATTAATTTCCTTCAAATTATGCTTTACAAAAAATTGAAGTTGACCTTTTTGTTATGCAGACATTGTTTACTTATGTATACAACTGTATTATTTAGCCTCCAGTCAAAAATCAAAACATCTATCAAACATCTTATCAAAAACCCCTGGAGTTTAAATGATTTACACAAATTCACATAAGAGCTAACTGCTCAGCTGGGAGGCAAACATGATATAAAAAAGTCAGTATTTATTTCTATACAAAAACATATAAGAAACATAAAATTTTTCTGTGAACTTTGTTAAAAAACGGTAACACATGTGGCTTGAAAATAAGAACAAAACATTTGTTGCCACTTGTTCTGGAACAAAATTTACATTCACTAGATACATAGTTTGCTTGACTCTGACAAATAAACCGAAATAAACCTAAGCACAAGATACATGCTTGACAACTTTGGCAACTTTGACAAACTTGTCAAGCAACATCGATCTAGTGATTGTAAATTTTGTATTTATAGGTTCATCAATTGTTCCACAGTTGAAACAGTATGTTCAGGTTAAAATGACTGAAAATTAAAACACAAGAATTAAATTTTGTTCCTTGGTAAATCCATGAAACAATATTTCAGGAAAGTGTATAAAAAAATAATAGAATGACATTATAAAAAGGTTATTTGGTCACCTGGTAAGGACTTACAGTTGTACATGTAGGATTCATTCTCACCCTAGTATTTGTAGTAACGACTTAAGGGGATTCCCCTTATTTGCAATAATTTCATTGGTCGATACATAAATAGGAAACTATCAACCAATCAAAACTCTGCCAATAAGGAAGATCACCTAAGTTGTTACTAAGAATTACACCGTGAGAATGTGCCTTAATTTAAAGAAAGTGAAGCATGCGGGCTTCCTTGGCCCACAGTAAAAAAAAAAACACTGTTTCGGACCATTTTCTGTTTTGGCAATTATCTAACGTTCAATAAAAATTAATAAACCTATGATAATCACCTGAGAGAGTGTAGTTTTTCATTCACCCAGGAATTTTATTTACTGTTGGTATCATACACTGGTGAAAGCATAATGTTGATGTTGCAATGTCGGTAACCTTTGACCTTTAGTCCAGTTAACCAGATTTAAAGTTTTGTGTACGATAATCTCCCCTTAATTTCGAATTGTTCACCAGGGGTACGGTCTAACGGCCACGGAAATATTTTGCTTGTTATTTGTATTTACACATTATATTTACATGTAGTTAACTTAATCTAAAATGTGCTGAATAAATCGCGATGTTCTTTGGACGCCGGGTCCGCTGCCCTCCACTCATCCTCAGGATAGTCGTCAAAGTTTTTTGTGTCACCGTCGTGTAACAGTTTCGGAATGTTTGGTGACTGAAATAAAAAGACAGAAACAGTTAATATATTTTGTTTGTTTGATTAGGATTTAACGTCGTACTCAGTGGTGTTTCACTTATATGACGACACATTGGCTGCTTCACACTGTGCCTTGCCTAATTACGCTGGAAAACCGATAGGAAATCTCCTTAAAACCACCAACGTGATTGCATACTGGATCCTGATGCCACAAGAGCGGGCCCCAATTAGAGAGGCAACAACACATATTTGACCAAACAAAATTCATAAAACAATATATATAAAACAAAATTAAATATTTGTATTTGATGTTATTTAAAAAAGGTCTACTGCTGACTGATCGAATCATTGATTGATTGGTGTTTAAGGCCATACTTAAGTTGATTTCACTTACATAATGTGTTCGACTTCAACACCAAATAACCAAGTGTTTTCCTCATTAGGAAAATTGACTATGTGCAGCTAATCACAGCATGATGGTACAAATAATGCAAAATGTAAAATGACTATTCCTGCTTGTGGTGAATTTTCAAATGTTTCTTTGTAGCTTTAATCTGGCGCTGGTAACAGAAAAATCGTCTAAAAAAATAGGGCACTACTCAAGGGGTGCAAGATACGCCCGCTGCAAGTTGTTGGTTTGGCACCACCAATAAGACAGAAAGTTGTTGTTTTTTACGTCCAAAGAGGCAGGAACTTGTAAGCTTTGCCACCTCCAATGGGGTAACTAATTTATACTTTCCCACCTCAAGTGGAGTGGAGAAGTAGTAAAGATGGAAGAAAAGCATAAGCATTTGCAAAGTTTTCGACCAGACAAGGTTCTCACTATTATGGACAATGGTGGCCTTGACTCAATGACCCTGGATATAGGTCATGACACACCCCCTAGTCATAAGGAACATTTGTGCAAAGTATAAGCTTCTTCATAGTCCTTGTTTAAAAGTTATGGCCCGGACAAGGTGAGATGGACAGACGGATGGACGGATGGACAGACAGTGCCATAATATAATAAGTCTGCTTTCTTCAAAAGCGGGCATATAAAAACATAAATAAAGAACTCTAGCTCCATTAGGCTTTTGGCATCAGGTTTCAATTTAAAAATAATGGGAGTATCAAGAGGAAGACATGAGAACAGGTGACAGAAATAGATTTAGGTCCCTGACTAGGGGCTTAGTCAGAAATCAAAAGTATGGTGTCCAAAATGGCCCTTTTGCTTCTACTGGGTTTTCAATTTCTACAGTTTACCTATCAACTGCATGTCTTCTAAAACAGGGTGTGCAAATAAGGCAATTGTTCAATTCAGGGTGTCAGAAAGAAGGGTGGACACTCCTCTGCCCAAGCCCTTGACCCTGACCCTGCCAAGGGTTTAACATGGAAGAAATTAAATTTTTTACGACATACGTGTTGTTTTTTTTAAATGAGGTTCAACATCATACTCCAGGGTATTTCACTTATATGATGATGGCTTGTCCACTTCACACTGTTCCTTATTTAAATATGGCCAAAAATTGGGAAGAGACCTCACAAAAACCATTCCCTGCAATGGCTGGAGCCACATTGTGTGACTCACTCATATATCTGATGGTCAACAGACGGACTCAATCTCATGACTGGTACATTGTAGTAGGATAAGTAAGTGCAACGCTACCACTAAGTGATGTTCACAGGCCCTATGCCATTTATAAAAGTGGGCCCCAGATTCCTAGGGGCCACAGCTTCTTTCACACCTGGAGGGTACTAACGACAGTGGAAAATTTTACCTACCTCTAATTTTCTTGCGAGCACATCTTCCCACTTGATTCCTCTAAACCATCGGTGACGCTTAATGTCATCTGCACCAAGCTGTCAAATTTCATTTGAAAATTTTTTTTAAAAATTAATATTTGAAGATATCAATTGGTTTCCTAAAACTCTTCTTTTTTTTTTTTTACATATTTTAAAAACATTATAACATTTTAAATATCAAAGCCCATTTTAAAATATTTTGTTTATTAAGCTTTGCAATATACCTATATATGTATAGTTAGTTGAATAAGATGAACTACATGGTTGTAAATATGTATATCTAATTTATGCATACACTGGTCTAAAGTACACTTACTGATCAGTGGATATATTTATAGATAAAAATTGTTTTGTTTATGTCCTCTGACAAAAGGCAATAATTTTTCTGACAAAAGGCAATAATTTTTTTAAGAGGGTGGTGAGAAGAGGGTTACTGACAAGGAAATAAATTAGGTGATGCCAGTTGTCGATAAAAAAAACTTTTTCAGGAGCTGATTTTAGTCTGTATGAAGATTAAAGCTAGAAACAGCAAATGTATTATTTTAATGCGATACTGAAAATGTAATCCGGTTCTGTCAATCTGCGACAAAGGGGCATTCCTTTATCAGTGACTATAAAGAATTGATGAGCTGATGATCAGTGTGGGTATTCTGAAGCAGATATATCATTTTTTGATGAACCTGATTTTCTGCCAAATCTGACCAATAGGAGATATGGAAAAGTTAACCCTTTTCTAACAATCCTCGACAAAGGGGCATTACTTTATCAGGGGCTTCCGGGGTTGGATCTATCACTGTTTGGTGGACCTGATTTTCTGCAAAATCTGACCAATATGAGAGATGGAAAAGTTAACCCTATTTTGGCAATCCACGACAAAGAGGCATTACTTTATCAGGGGATTTAGAGAAAGCCTTTGATTAGTTAGAGAAAGCCTTTGATTAGTTAGAGTATTCCGGGGTTGGATCTATCACTTTTTGGTGGACCTGATTTTCTGCCAAATCTGACAATAAACCAATATCAGAAATACTGATGTGACGTTGAAGTCGTACTGCCTGGTCAATGAATATGGGGAAATGTTTTTTAGTCAAGAAATAAACCATATCTAGAAACCGCTTGGATGACGGTCTTATGATTTGTTTGACCTTCAAGGACATTCCATGTTTTTCCTTAAAATTGAAACTAATCATGCTTTAGTAAGTGTAAAAATATGCCAATACAAATATGTTTATTATAATCTTTTCTACTCATATATGAAAAAAAATTGGTTTATTTGTGATTAATGTGATTAAGTTTAAGAAACATATATATATTTGTCCACAATGAAAACTGAAAAAAAAAAAATCAACTAGGCTTAGATATTGATAAAAGTGTACAGTAATCACGTCTAATCCATTAGACAAACACTCCACGGTTCAGCAGATGATGTATCAGTTTTTGGCAGGCTTGACTTTCTGCCAAATCTGACAATAAACCAATATCAGAACTACTGATGAGATGTGGAATTCTGACGGGAGAGGACATGGCCAAGAAATTACAACTACAATCAATAAATGAATGACAGCTTGATAATTTGTCTGACCTTCAAGCCCCTTCCATTACAGTCTGCCTGTCAGACTGACAATCAGGGGAAAATTATAACCCAGAGAAAAGTATTAATGATAAATTGAATAAGGCTAACAAAGACACACTATTTGACTTGACAGAACAGGGACAAACTCTGTTATTATGTCTACACCAATCAGATAAATGACCACGCCCATTTATGAATAAATTTTACCCTAGATTTGAGGTTTTATTGAATTCGACCCGAACAGACCGAAGTTCACCCACAGGCATGATACCAGATATCAGCACTCACATGTAAAACAGGAACTTTCACAATAAAAATTAAGTAAATAAACATATCCTATTAAAAAATTGGTAAAGGCATGGTAAGTAAAAATAAAGCAAAGTTTGCTTTAAATATTGTATATAACTGTAATGTTAAGACAAGAAGATCGTAATAAAATGTGAACAGATTTGATATAACAAGATTGTGTTAAGATTACAAGGCTCTATCACAATGTTCTTTGGATTAAAAGTGTCAATGTTGGGATGACTAACACAGATGTTGTTGAATGTTTTAAGGAGACCCTATGATTACGGCAAGGAATATTGACAATAGACAGACTCATAGACAGACTCACAGACAGACGAAAGGAATCAGCTCTTTTGTTTTTCAGATTAAAAATAATTAAATGTAAAATATGAGAGCTTTGAAACGAGAGAAAAATATATTTTATCCTATCTGAAAGTTAATTATGATGCTACCTCACCTTCATACACCCTAGCCTTTTTGTTCTATCCTGGTGTAAAAGTTTTCTAATGAGGTCTCTGAAAGCAAAAAAGAAAAAAAGTACAGATTAGAAAATAATATAATGACTTTGATAAATTTTATTGTTAGACTATGACTGATAGTCCCTTCCCTGCGATACTTAATAAATTGTTGACATTGCTAATGATAAAAGGTCACAATAATGTTGAGCCACTCAAACCTTTTCTCCAGTGCAATTTTTAAACAACTGATCTCAGAAAATCTTGGGCCCTCGTGCGCTTACTAAACTGAACCTGCCTTGATGTACCATTCACCGGATCAAGTCTGCCTGTCGACCATCAGGTAAATGAGCGAGTCAGTTGTTGAGGCTCAGGAAATTGTTTTTAAGAGGTTTCCTCTCGGTTTTCCACCATAATATGGCTAGGTGCAGTTTGAAACGGACAATCTGTCGTCAGATAAGTGAAATACCCTTGAGTATGAAGTTAAACCACAATCAAGCAAACAAAACAAGCAAACAGAAAATCTGGAATCTTGACTTTTATTGGGAAGGTACCGTAACTACTATTATGTATTGATTTGGGGTCAATCAAAGAAAATATTCACATGTTATGACTAATGCATTACTTAACTTATTTGCCAGGTTTATTCGTAAATTTGTGGAACTATACCCTGATCTTCCCTGAGGCCCTCCAAACCAAGTTAGCATTATGACATTAATACAATTTTTCAAAGAACAACATTTTTAGAAAACATTTTCAACATATATGGCATTATATTTAGTTAAAGACGTAGACAAATAATGGAAAAACTGGGTAGAAAAAATGGCATCAAAATTAATCTTTTTCTTTGGATAGTTATATATTATATAAAGGACAGGAAGAAGTTGTTTGAAAGACAATTGGTAGCTAAAACCGGATTAAATTGCTAATAGCGGATTAGAGATATACCTTCGCCGTAGCATGAGGTCATCTAATAGTGGATTAGAGATATACCTTCACAGTAAAATGACGTCATCTAATAGCGGATTAGAGATATACCTTCACCGTAGCATGAGGTCATCTAATGGTGGATTAGAGATATACCTTCACCGTAGCATGACGTCATCTAATAGCGGATTAGAGATATACCTTCACCATAGCATGACGTCATCTAATAGCGGATTAGCGATATACCTTCACCGTAGCATGACGTCATCTAATAGCGGATTAGAGATATACCTTCACCGTAGCATGAGGTCATCTAATAGCGGATTAGAGATATACCTTCACCATAGCATGAGGTCATCTAATAGCGGATTAGAGATATACCTTCACCGTAGCACGACGTCATCTAATAGCGGATTAGAGATATACCTTCACCGTAGCATGACGTCATCTAATAGCTTATTAAAGTTAATAGCACTTTGAGCATCCGGCCCCTGGACAGTTTACTATATGATACTCTTTTGTTTATAAAACCAATTTTTTTTCTTTGTTTGTTTGGATGATTGGGTTAAACATCGTACTCATATACCTGAAGGTTGACAGGTGGACTCGATCCGGTGAACGGTACATCAAAATACAGGTTCAGTTTAGTAAGAGCACATGCTACCACTAAGCCACGGCTGTGGGCAAATTAAACCAAGAGAGCATAGTAGTACCTGATATAACCAAGAAGACTTCTTGTTAAAATAGGAAAAGGAAATATGTCTTACTTTGCTACAGAATCCAAATGCTTTGGGAATTCCACTTTTCCTGACAGGATTTTCTGGTAAATGCCAAAAGGATTCTCGTCAAAGAATGGTGGATACCTACCGGTGAAAAAATAAGAATAAATTATATTGTTATACATACCTTTTGTCCGATTGATAAAAATTAACCATTTTGTTTTAATGATAGATTAATAATATACATATATAAACAAATTATAAAACACCTAAATTCTTAACAAATGACGTAAAAAAAAAGAACAAAAAAAACAACATATATATATACAGATATTTATTTATTGTTCAATGTATATCCTTGTTTGTTGTAGTCGGTATATGTAGCCCCTGGCTGATTGGTCAAAAAAATGTCCCGTCACATTAAACAAAACATGACTTTGCATGATTTCTGTTGATGTCTTGTAATAACAGTCATGTTGTACGCTAGAGCATGGTAAATTAAGAATCATTTGTATGAAAGTCAAAGTTATTTCCCCTTAGCTTACATGAGTCTGTACCTTGTCGAGTGAAATCGTTCTCTTGTAAAGCAACGGCGGACAACAGTTGATGTTCAAATATTGAATATCAACGGTCTCTAGCTGACAAATCATGATGTTCCATTCTAAAAGTAGTCAGTATTTGTACAATGATTGAGTGATTGATTGGTGTTTTATGCCATGCTTAAGGGTAATTCATTTATATGATGGGGATGTATTCCAAGCGTTTCCATAATGCTGGAACGATAATTGCTAAATTAAACAGTAACAGCATTAGCCAGATCAACATCTGTACAATGTAATAGAATAAAGATGATATAGGCATATGAAGTGTGCAGGTGTAAGGAGATTTGTAACAGTCATTGGTCAATTAATGAGGGATTGATTGGTGTTTTAGTATAACAATAATTGCCATCAGCACAACCATAAAATGTAAAGCGTTCTGATAAAGTTGGAAATTTAATCTTCCTTCAGTGCTATGTTAAACAGTATTGCTACTCTCCAAACAAACTGCCCTTCGCCAGAGGGCACATTTGTACAATGTAATAGACCAAAGATGATGCAGGCATACGAACACTGCAGGACATTTGTAAATGAAATTGTTTAACTAATATTAATTTGATTGATTGGTGTTTTATGCCATGCTTAAGGATAGTTCATTTATATGATGGTGGTGTATTCCAACAATAACTGAAACTGGCACAACCAAGATGTTAAGCGTTTCCATTATGTTGGAAAGTAACATATATGATGATATGTTGCCCGCGGCCATGGCGGCCGTTCACGGGTTCAAGTCCGCCTGTCCACCATCAAGTATATGAGCGAGTCACATGTTGTGGCTCCAGCAATCGCAGGGGTCGTTTTACGAGGTTTCCTCTCAGTTTTCCACCGTAATAAGGCTGTGTACAGTGTGAAGTGGACGATCCATCGTCATATAAGTGAAA
>JARFOD010158092.1:0-12143 GCA_031763545.1 Mopalia muscosa | reverse complement strand
TTAACGTCGTACTCAAGGGTATTTCACTTAAATGACGACGGACACAAATATAGAACATCACAAACAAATCTGCTTCCGTTACCCTTTAGCTCTGGGAACACCAGGGCAACAGAAAGCAACCCCTTTTCTCGCCTCTAACGATCGACCGAGGGAGTATTCTGCAGGGCCATGGCCCACCCGCTCCCTCACGGGGGCCAACGGGACACAATATAGATTGGAGATTATATATCAGCATACATTTTGTGCAAGTTGTTATCTGAAGATACATGGCACAACTATAAATATATTAATTAATGATTCCGTCAGTTTAATTTAAAGCTCATAGTTGTAAACATACTACATCGTTTTAGAAGTAAAACACTATTACATGACATCGCGTCACAATAATGTACTTTGTTTTCGATTTTGTATTGCTTTCAAGAAATATTCTAGGCCTTGGCCGTGTGTATCAGCTGTAAAAATGTATGAAATAATAGTGCCACCCAAAAAATTAACGATAGCACCTCACTTTTTATATAGTGATCTGTTATAGGTTGTTTGAAGGATACGTCATTAGATGTGAGTAAACTTCTACACGTTTCTAAGGAAAACCCATCGCTCTGGAACCAAACTGAAACAAAACAGATACATAAATTAACATGGTGAAGTTATGGAGATGGACTTCTGCTTACAATTAATTGAAATACCTTTTTTTTTAAACCAACCACACTGGCTCACGGATGTCGATTTATTTAAAAACACGATGAATTAGCCAGAAACATGCTTCCAACTATATCTTTATCTCGAGTTGTCATGGGTAACCCATATACATCTCGATAAAAGATAATATTCAAGTAGACGGCAAATCCCTGGTAACCAACACGGCCTTCCGAAACTAAAAACCTCCAATCAAACAATATCATATCTATGATGAAAGGCTACAAAACTTTCTGCATAAAAGATGTCTTTCGTAAACCATTACCCTACACAACATGCTCATAGACTCACTGAGTAATCCAGTGTTGAACAGTTTTAAATAAAAGAAACTGTTCCGTTCTGTTAATATGTCCATCTTCCCTGAACATATCGATTACCATTTTATATACATGGCAGAAGCATGCAGGCGTTTTCTTCATTTAAATTTATTCTGTACATTGCTGAACCTGTACATAATCGACCAATCGGTCGCAAAATATTATATTTTGTTTCAATAGATGTCAATTGTACCTAACAAATATAATTTAAGCACAATTCATTCAGAATTGAGCGAACCTTTTTTCTTTGCCTCATTGAGAATGTCCCGGAGATCAAAGGGGTCGGCCATTCCACTCCTACCAACATATCTTGAGAATAACTTGAACAAAACGTCATTGGATTCGTCAACATCAGCCTGTAAGTTAAACAAATGTGTACTTGACGTTTGAGAAATGGACTAAAAAACGTAAGTGGTTGATTCAATAATGTTTGTCGGCTTTGTTTTGAGCATACAAACAGAACCAGAGTTTGTGTTGTGAACCCAAAGAGATTCGGATAAAGAACCATGGCCATAAGGATGGAAAACTTGATTTAAACTAGACGTTGACATTAAACTTTTTGACAGGAGCATTTCGTTTGGTCCAATGACAGAGCAAATAACTCAATTTAAATTACCAGCGCAGAAGAAACGCTTTAAAAACAATTTAAAAAACTTAAACCTTATACAAAAGCATACTTTGTGAGGGCCTGGTACAGAAAATATGAGTTTGTAAAATATAAATTTGGGCCCATGGCAAACAAGAGAATTTTTGTACCCCAGGGCAAAAGGAAGCATTGCCCGATTCCTCCAATTCTCCAAATAATGATAGCCAAACTAAATCAACCACAGTGTGTTTAGTTGTTAGCCAGAGATCAGTGCAACAAAACTGAATTGTGATTCAGATAACAGCTTTCTACTTGTTTATTCATATGGACCCTTAATGATAAATGCATACCCTAAACTCACACCCAAACCCCCCCCCCCCCCCCCCTCCCCCCTCCGTCTTTTAGTTGGCCTGCATGTAACTATTATCGCGCAGTTAGCGCTACACTAGACAGTGAACACCTAAAGGTGTATTTAAACTGGCCTATTATCATATTTTAAGAGCTGTTTTTAATTTTAGCATAAGAAATACCCTGAATCCAGTATGGTAATTAAGCCGATAACGGAACAAATTCAACAATTCTTGGTTTGGCTTCGATTCTTACCTCTAACGTTCCATTCGGAAGGTCAATTGGTCTGAAACAGATATATAAGGGGACTCAAAAATAGGTTTTAATTGCGGCGTATGTCTTGGTTGTGTATAGGTTTATTATTTTCCGACAATATTTTTGAAACCAAAAAACTCATATATAGGTTATAACCAATATGCTGTAACCAGTAAGATAACCTTAGTATAGAATACTAGTTCCAAACGTGTGAAATAGAAATATATATATATATAGGCCTATATATATATGATTATATGTTTATACACAGCCCTGTACATGTAGCGTTACATTAGGATTTACAGATAATGACAGCTGTTCATGTACTCTCTACTTACGCACTGCTAGTTTTCTTTTCGGCAAAAAACCTGAGTAAAAAATCTGACTCGGCGTAAGGTTTATATGTGGAGGGAATGATGACGTATTTTCCTGGATCTAACTCAAAGCGGATGGTCTTTTCTCGGTACGGTGAGTAGAGTCCCGAGGACTTCTTTAAGATCAGGGCGCTCCGTTCATAGTTTTCCCTGAGGGGTTCCTCCCGAGCTCCTGATCGTAACTTAAGACAGGAAAAATGGTAAATCTATTAGCAACATCATTGAGTCCAGCTTTTGGTATTTCAAAGGGCAGAACACACAACTATAAGGAACTAAATAAAACGACTTTTCTTGTATTACTGATCATCAGAAGCATTTGATATGAGTTCCCACGGACAATCTTTCGGAAGGATAAAGATGAGGGCATGAAAGAGCCACAACACTTTTATCAGTTACACTCTTAACATTTATCAGGGGGCTCTATCATCAGGGATAACGTTTGAAAATCCTTATGGTGTTGTCATATTAATAATATATCTATTTACTGATCTATTCACCAGTCTTCATATAGGCCTATACCAACAGTTTATAGTTTAACTATTTACAAAGATTCTATAGAAATGTAGTTATCATTAGACCGACCTGGTAGATATCAAATCCAATACTGATGTTTTTACTGCGTTCCTTGACCACCTCTAGTAATGAGATTACAACAGTACTTCCATTCGTGTCCGGATCCAAGTTTAACCGAAACTGTGGATTCTTCCAATAAAGAGCTGTAATAATGAATAACAATATGTGATCAAAATTAATTATATTCGTGGGTATATATTGTACAATCATGCAGAATTACTTTTTGACATCAGGCTATGATTGTTTTAATGTTAATTATATAGGTTAAAATATAGCAGGTAAAAATTCCGATTGCAACTGAAGGTAATTTAATGGATACAAAATAATTTCTGATTCTTCATTTATGCACAAAGTTTTAACTGTCAATATAGCGTGGGCCACTGTATATGGCAGAGACATGATAGTGATGATAGACTCCATATAGAAACGTTGTACCTAAAAGTTTAAATCCATAAAGTCTTTAATATGTTAGCAGCCGAACTTTTGAGTGCCTCTAAAACAAAACCTAAATCAAACAATCAATGATTTAATACATGTGCTGCACGCTTACAGTGTTTCGAATTAGAACCAAAGGCAACCAGCTATATCAAGGTGAACGAGAGACGTCATAAACTTGACAGGTATTTAATTTGTCATACCTTGATAGGGCGGGTTGCCGCACCCACCCGCTGATACCCCGCGGACCCAGGAGTCCCGGAATACCGCTGTCTCCCACTCTTTCTTTTTCTGCAAGAGAAGAAAGATGTTTCTATTAGGTCATTACTTACAATTCCACTAAAGGGAAATCATAATTTTGACAAATGTTACAGCATTAACTGTGTCGTTTCTTAAGTCTCGCAGGTCAACGATGGATACCTTGGGATTTTTACAAAAGTTAAAGGGTTAAACAACTATGTAAAGTCCGTGTCTTAAAAATTACGTCTTTTCTTGGGTGGAATCATCCATTTATCGGTCGGTTGTTTGGCTCAATGCATGAAATCATAAGACCAAAAGAAGTGTCATGTTTTTCTGAATCAAATGACATGTATATATGAAGTCCTGATAAGTCATGGTCCTGTATTGATTTTAAAAGGCGAATAGAGGAAACGGACATTTAAAACCGTTACAACCCATTGCATTGAGGATACGTACTAGATCATTAGCAACTTCAGCCGTTAGAGCATCGGGTATAAGGTGCGTGAATTCTATCTCACTAAAATGTTCGATCACGTCCTCTATGGCCATCCTGAAAGTGAAACCAATAGAATTCAGATTTAACCACTGAGTATATAAATAAGAATCCACATTAGACCATGTAGAATTCAGGTGAATCCGATAAGAATCAAGATAAAAATTGTCGGACTAAAATTGAAAGCAATGGGGAAAAACGTATCACCAAGAAAATCGTATATAATTTCCTTAATAACAAGTAGACATTCCTTATGGATAACAACTTCTTGGTTTTATTGGTCACAACGTTTCTAACAATGTTATCCATAAGGAATGTCTACTTGTTATTAACTATCCAACTTCCTTTATAAATTGTGCCTAACAAACACATGGTCATATTTTTAAAGGCTTCTTGACATCTGTCGTAATCAATGGTAAAGACTGTCAATGCAGAGATGAAAACTCACCAGAACTCTCCTTCATGACTGATGACCAGTCCCACCTTTTTCCTGTCGTCCATCGATAACATCTTCCATTGAGTTGACCTGTAAGAAGAGGTCATTATGAATAGTCTCTAATGAAACTGTTTAGTATATTGACTTGCGTGACTGTGTCTACAGTTTTTCATCAAAGTACCAACAAAATATAAAACAATGTGCAACAGACATGGATTTGAAGTTAAACAGGCTAAGAGTTAATACTGTAGCCAGATAAAAAAAAAATACCAACAGGCTGGTATTTACAGTGCAGTGTCAGACGACATGCGCCAAAAGATAAAATAAAACACTTGGCAATTCTCTACACAGTGGTCGTTTATGATTCGACGTTAATATTTTCTATACACACAATAGTGAAATTTGAAGGGTGGAGTGATGGCTAAGTTAGTCTCAGCCACAAGCAAGTTACTATAAATGCACACCTGGATTTATTTGTAATCAGTAATATGACTCTTATTAATGTGACCAGTCTGCCTCACCTGTCACTCCAGGCGCCATTCCACTCCCCTTTACCCCAGGGATTTCTTATTCTCACCAATCTGTATTTCTGATTACCCTTTTCTATCTGGAAGCCAAAAAAGTATATGCAATTCACAAATAGTTTGAGCAGAAATGTTTTAATTTTTTAAAATTTTCTGGAATAATTACAAGAGATTTGGAGTCGGTTGTTTAAAAGTGTATAACCTGAAAACCACCATAGAGTGGCTTCACGTCTCAGTATAGTTACCTAACCTGACCGTGCGGAATATTCGCTACTTAAGGACAACACTTAACGTAAGCAGAGGGCTGTATATATTTTAGCTACATTCAGTGTTAACGTCATATCTACGCTTTACAGTTTGAATAAGGCCTTAATATAGGGCATGTTTTTGTTAGAAACTATCTCACCTGAATTAAAAGGTCAATGACACTTCGTGTGTTGCTTCATGTCGCACTGCTGTGTTGAATATTAATATATCCAATGTAGTTCTGATAAACTTACCAACCGACTATTGATATTTTAATGAGAGTTCTTTACCTATACCAACCTTTACAAAATGGTGTAGCAATGTTTGTGGCACTATAAAGGCCATGCAATTTCGGGGAAAATAACACATATTATTTATCCACTCTTTGGAAAATGCTTTTTGCTAACAAGTGGTTGACAATATCGCACATATTCTATTGATCTAGACGATACAATGGTACTTACGAGGGCCAATTTAGTAACACTGTAAGCATGGCCCTGATAAAGTCCGTTGGCTAATTTTACTTCTCTACCCGTCTGGTTTTTTGGTTTCTGAAACAATGATGTCATCATTAAAGATCATGCATTGAGGATATAAGGTTAACATGTTAATAAATACATAGAACGGTTCGGTTATTGATGATTATGGAAAACAACAATGTCTATGGAATGTCACAACCTATCTTAAAACTTCATTTAATGAATTTGTTGTTCAAAATTATAATCATTAATTTTATGTCCAGATCTGTTAACCAAAGAACGCAATACAAATATAGAATGGAACGGTTTGGTTGGCAGAAGGAACAACGAAAATATAGCCTTAACTAGCCTTTAGTATGTCCTTTTATAATCATGGTACAAACTGTTTGTTTTCCCTTGTAAATATTAGAAACTACTGATAAAGACTGTTTATTGAAACTTAAAAGACATGCAATATATTTTACTCACAAATATAGCTCCAGCAATAAGTGAGTTCATATAAAATGTCCGAGTGAATATATCGTAGAGTGTTTCGGCTCGAGGTTTTTTGTCCTTCTCCGTCATGTCAATCAACTCTGAGATTCCACCTGTCATATCAACAAAGGCATCGTGGACACGCCCTCCATCTATTGCTTCATAACAACCATACAATCTAAAGATAAAAACAAGAGGAGTATTATATCTTAAAACACGAAAGAAGTTTTTTATCGTCGCAACCAAAAATTAACAAATTGGCTCTTTTAATGCTGAATAGTTGAAATGTTAATTGAAACCGGATGAGGTAAATTATTGTAAAAAAAATGGGATATTGGATTGATGCACTTACTTAGCATAGGCTTTTTCCAGCAAGGCCGACCAGAATTCGTTAGGTTCCCCCACATTGCGTGCATAGATAAGAGATCGACCCCTGTAGGTAGGGAGACGATCGTCCACTGTTACTTCAGTCCATTTGTCGTAGGTCCAAAAATTAAACCGAAATAGACCTGAAACGAAACCATATATAAAATAAAATATTGCAGCTATCAACAAGGAATGTGTAAATAAAAAAGGTATTAGGAACGCGCTTGTCCTGATTGAACTTATTAAGATAAGAAGTATATAAGTGAGTATATTTCTGAGGTATTATCTGAAGAGATTATTCAAGGAATCATTTCCAAAACCCCTAAAAATATCACTTAAATTGACGTTATATCGTACATGACGGATATGTATACTAATTTCACTGTGTAACATACCGACATATCCTCTTCCAAAGCCTTGGTCAAACGGGACAACTCGTTGTAGTAGTTTTTGGTTCGTGGCAGCAATGGTGGCTGCTCCAGCAATAAACCAACAATCACCTGAGTGAAATTAAACATTAAATGAACTATCAAGTTACAAGTAAAATGTACAAATTTAGGATTTTATTTCAGAAATGAACGTCTTTTGGTCATTTCAAATTCCATGCGATGAGGGAAATAGCATCTAACAAATATGTAGCAAAGCCAACGTACATTCGCCATGGTAGTAACATAACTTTTCTCATAACGTAGAAATGTATAGGAATCCCAATGAGTATTGATAGCAAATAGCAAATAACACAGACAATACCGAGAACTTGGTCTTGATCAACACTTACCCAATTCTCCCTGGTTAACGTCATAATGTGTAGCACTTTCGTTTATAAAGATGGGGTTGGATACCAGCTCCTGCAAAAACAGTCAAGTACATTGTTAATGTACGACATGAAAACACAAATGGAATTCTAAACATGTGTCCACAATCAAAACCGAAAGTTATAAAGTTGGGACCTTTTCAACCATTTTATGCATAATGCTGACAGTAACGTTTGAGGTAGGGTATTATACCTTCCCATGCTATCAGAGATGTAGTTTCAGTTAACGTTTAGTTCAATAAAATATTAATACAAACACAAGTATAGCAACAACTCATAATTAAATATAATGAAATATAATGCATTTATTTTATCTCATCCATTCGGTTTATTTAATAAACCATGAGCAGAGCTCCTGAAAATGATTGGTTAAATACAACAACACGCGAAGACAAACTGAATTCCAGCTCTTTCTTCCGGTTTGTGACAATACCTTATTATGTTAAACATTTCTTTCTGTTGAAGTAAAATAATCCCGAACACAAAGAAGTTCATAATCTGTGTTCAGAATGACAGTATTTGTGTTACTTTGTGTGTTATACTTGATTATCAGTGGAAGAACAGTTTGTTGCAGTCATGCTCTTTAACATGTACTCATGCTGGTGCTACGTTGTGGCACAAGTGAGTCCAGATAAAATCAATGACTTTCGGAATTTCGTTGATAACTTTGTCAATCTTATAAATCTTTATGTAGAAACATGTTTAAACTATTCAGCTCTGAGTAGAAAATACCCAGTGATTGTTAAAAGTGTACCGTAATTAGTTAGCGACAAAGTGGAATAAACGACATTTCCAAAAGCAATTTTCGTGAGTTTTAATTTAAACAGTGCCCATAATATTTTGGTTCGTACACCACAGTGGTGAAACAACCAGTTTATCTACTACCTATAAATACAGTCAGAGACCTATATAGACATTACGTCACCTACACACCTCCACTGTAAACCGCGACACTGTTACAAATGGAACAGGAGTTCTCTTTGAAATCAAGCTCTCATATCAAGCCTCAAGGTTACAGTTCAAAAGGAAGTTCAAAGTATTATTCTGTTGCCCTATATTAACTTTATAAATGACAATTCTGTTGTAGCACTGAACAGAAAGCGTTTGGTGAACCATAGCTGGTACTTGCTCTATTCAGTTCAAATAACACACGCCCCTACCCTTTTCAATACATTTTTTCAGTGGTTTGTTTAAAATGTAAACGTAGGATTCTACAGTTGAGTGTCTCAGTCCGATTTACTGTAAGCCCAGTTCAGTATGCATCGGCTACGTATTTTGACTATATTCGTCAGCGTCTTAACCAGCAGTGTGTGTTTAATAGAGAGCTCGGTGGAATCTGACTGTTTTAATAGTGACACTACATGGAGTGATTTGATCATCTTATAGAAACATCATCTTTAATAATTGAACAATAGTTTGATGTCTATGCATATTATTTGAAATCTATGCAATGATTAAGTGATATTATTGTTCAGCCAAATGTTCCGAAAAAATTTTAAATGGCAATATTTAGATGATGTTAATTTTATAGCTCTATTTCACAATATACTTTATCGAACCAAATATCTATTAAAATTGTTCGTGGCTCAGTTAAATATTTAGGTCCATTGATAACAAAACATTTTTTATCAACAGATCTTTCCCTAAATTGGATTTTCTTTTGTTTGCTGTTTCTATAGAGGACAAACAGGAATTCGGTTAACGAATGTCTTAGTACAGCTTTATTTCGATGTATTTCATGAAGTTGTGTTTTCAGTGAGAGTAAGTTGAAACCTATCTTTTGTATGCTTTGCTTGTACCCGATGGGTCCGTTCTGAACAACAATATAGGAACAGTCCTTTTTAAAAACCGTTTCGAATTCAGTTACATTTTTGTCAAACGTGAGACGACAAAACTCTGACAATATCGTACAACACATATTTTTAGGTAGGCCTTGTTTTCACCATAGGTTTGTTCCACCCCGATCCCATAATAGAAGTGACATATTACATTTATTTGTGCGCTTCACATTTTTCTACGGAAAGCTAGTTTAATATTACTTGTATTAGTAAAACGCACCGAGGATCTTTATGCCATCTGTTATTTCTATATTAATAGAAATGCAGTATTAAAACATTAACTGTCTACACTTTAATTAAAGTATTAACATTTAGTTGGCTTTTAAAGGAAAACGATGAATCCTTCGAAGCATCTTATGAGAGTTTGGTTTACAACTTGGAAAGGGGTATACGTTCACTATGACTTTGTTTTCTTCACATTGTAAATAAACTAAATGTTTGAATAAATTTTCCTCTTGCCTATGTATTCCAAAACTAAATTATTATTTAGTTTGAATGAACCTCAATTAAGTGATATTGGTTGATTGAAATCGTCCTAACCATCAGATGATTCAACAAAATGGCGGGAACAAAAAAAAAAAATAATAAAAAAAAACAATAAACAGAACATTTTTGTCTGCAAACAGTTACGTAATCCTAAACCACAGATATATATGTGATGTTTTGACGGGATGATTAAACGGGTTAGTCGCTTTTTTGTCTATTTCTAACACCACAAGTGGATGTCTTGTTAAAATAACACAAAACGAGCTGTTAAACGAGATTCCCTGCTAATCACTTCCCACTTAACGTTATTGCCATAAACATTTCTATCTGACAGTTAGATGTATGCATACACAGAGAAATTGATGTGAAAGAAAAAAATGGCGTAACAAGAAGAAAAGCTAACTCATTCAGCTTTCCCCCGAGTTACAGACAATGACAAGCTAATGTTTACTACTTATATCAAAACTGATAATATGCACATACTTCCGTTATATGGTAGAAACAGACATGTCAAAAGAACCATGTTCATGCTAATGACGTTAAAAGCATTTATGAAAGCAAACAAGACAAAAAGTAATGAAATGCTTACATAACGTATAAAGCCAATGAATAAATTGAGAATGGCAATTAAGCTATAGTTAGATACAAGATAAAAATGGCAATTATTCGCAAAAAATGTAAAAAAAAACCAACACATCTTTTTCCTCACAAAAACTGTGGGTTCTTACAAAATGGCAGCATACTGTTACACAAAATGAACAAAACAAGAACAAAATCACACTGGGTGGTGTTACTGGAAGGACGCACCTGGCATATTTCTATAGTGTGTGCCCTTTATTTTATTGTATGTTCTTACATATTTAGGGGATGAACTAGTTAGTAAATTCCACATATCCTATAGTCATTCTATGGAGAGAGGTCATCCGCTCTGTGGAGGGTTTCAACCGTCTATTTATAATAATTTTGCTCTTTTAGAGGGGCTTTTCTATTTTGTCAATAGTGTTATTTTCTTATATCAGATATGATACCAAAGTCTAGCACCAAAGTTATCCTGGTGTATCAACAAAATTATTCTGGTCTAGCAACAACGTTGTCCTGGTCTAGCAACAAAGTTGTCCTGGTCTAGCAACAAAGTTATCCTGATCTAGCAACATAGTTATCCTGTTCTAGCAACAAAGTTGTCCTGGTCTGTCAACAAAGTTGTCCTGGTCTATTATTAAAGTTACCCTGGTCTATCAACAGAGTTACCATGGTCTATCAACAAAGTTACCCTGGTCTATCAACAAAGTCATCCTGGTCTATCAACAAAGTTACCCTGGTCTATCAACAAAGTTACCCTGGTCTATCAACAAAGTCATCCTGGTCTATCAACAAAGTCATCCTGGTCTAACAACAAAGTTACCCTGGTCTATCAACAAAGTTATTCTGGTCTATCAACAAAGTTATTCTAGTCTATCAATAAGGTCATCTTGGTCTATCAAAAAAGTTGTCCTGGTCTATCACCAAAGTTGCCCTTGTCTATCAACAAAGTTACCCTGGTCTATCAACAAAGTTACCCTGGTCTATCAACAAAGTTATTCTGGTCTATCAACAAAGTAATTCTGGTCTATCAACAAAGTTATTCTGGTATATCAACAAAATCATCCTGGTCGATCAACAAAGTCATCTTGGTCTATCAGCAAAGTCATCCTGGTCTATCAACAAAGTTATTCTGGTCTATCAACAAGGTCATCTTGGTCTATCAATAGTCATCCTGGTCTATCAACAAAGTTACCCTGGTCTATCAACAAATTTATTCTGGTCTATCACCAAAGTTGTCCTGGTCTATCAACAAAGTTGCCCTGTTCTATCAACAAAGTTGTCCTGGTCTATTAACAAAGTTGTCCTGGTCTATCAACAAAGTTATCCTGGTCTAGCAACAAAGTTACCCTGGTCTATCAACAAAGTTACCCTGGTCTATCAACAAAGTTACCCTGGTCTATCAACAGAGTTATTCTGGTCTATCAACAAAGTTATTCTGGTCTATCCATAAGGTCATCTTGGTCTATCAATAAAGTTGTCCTGGTCTATCACCAAAGTTACCCTGGTCTATCGACAAAGTTATTCTGGTCTATCAACAGAGTTATTCTGGAATATCAACAAAGTTATTCTGGTCTAGCAACA
>JARFOD010158091.1:0-26074 GCA_031763545.1 Mopalia muscosa | reverse complement strand
ACAGGATGTCCAAACAAACGAGAAAAGTAAAAGAAACCAAATACCTGAACTACACAATGGTTTATGTTTAAATTTTCAACTGAATATGAAAACGGGACACGTTTTGTTGGAGATTTGTTGGAGTTGGGAAATTTAAATACAATCTAAATTGCTTTTCGATAGCGATGCTATACAGATACGTTGTCTGGCTAAATAACAAGTTAATCGCGATTTTTAGGGTTGTGTTTGCTTTTCCTCCGGGGAATTTTTTTAACGGATGTGACAAATGTGGTTGGGTTGAGTTGACGTTATGAATTACCCAACATCACGAGCAAATAATACGCTGAGACATGTGAGATTTCTTTTTAAGTTATTGCGAAAAGAAATCAAGAGAATTTAATTGTATTATTCAGAAATTGTGTGCAATTTGCGTGGCAGCATGATAATCCGTCTCTGGTGAATATCGAGGTGATTTATAACCATAAATGACTTTGTCAGCAAAATGATTTTCATCATGAGAAATTATGGCATCTGTCAAAAACTTTTGCTAAATTCTGGCAGATGTATAAAGTTAAATGTTTATAGGGTTGCCATAGATAGATGTCGTCATAGATGTTTTGACAATATCCAGGGGTTTGACCAAACCAATCAGATTGTGCTGTGGCGTGGAAAAGATGTCTAATGAACAGAACAAAATGTATGTTGAACGAACCTGTCTTTATTCAACAAAGTGACTATCCGTCACATTACTCTCAAAAACAACACAGAATAGACTAGACATCAGCCGTGGCTTAGTGGTTAGCGAGTGGGCTTACTAATCCTACTTCGATGTACTGATCACCGGATCGAGTCCGTCGACCATCAGCTATATGAATGATTCACAAGATATAGCTCCAGTAAATGTAGGGGCAGTTTTTTTTAACGACGATTCCTCTCGGTTTTCCAGTATGCTTTGACAAGGAACAGTGTGAAGTGGACAATTCGTAACCCTATAATTGAAATACCCCTAAGTATGACGTTAAACGCCAAACAAACAAACAAGATAGACAATGTGAACTCCCTCGTCCACACCGATGGCTGTCAGGTACTTCGCTTCTGTTTAACAACAGTCGGTTACAATCTGTCTCAATTTATTGAGAAGTGTAGTTATTTTTAAATAGTACTCGATTGATGTAATGGATTTGAGGCCAAACTGAATGTATAATTTTTCAAGACATTCCAACAAATTGCTAAAATTAAACAGTCAGTTAGATAGTGCATTGATGTAATTGGTGTTGGTATCTTTAACAGTCGAGTCACTATGGCAACTGAAAGAAGAAAGAGTGCCTAGTTGGTTCAGAGTAATAGGATAATAGGTCTATATATATTTGCTAAAAGTCAGGGTCAATGTGAAGTCATAATTAGTTAGCTTTATCGACGGATAGTTTGTAGATAAAATCCTTAAAAATTGTAACTGACCAGAGCAAGCTCAGGTCAGCTGACTAATTGCCTGATGGTTCATTTTTCCACGCTCGATGTTTAAGTACTGGTCAGGGGAACTGGTTAATTATACCTTGAAGTGTTAGACTAACAGTTCTTGGTTTCAAAGTCTTCAGTTATGAACTTCTGACCTCGCCCCCAGATGTTTTCATTTCATCAATAAAAATCACCATCGCTATTCCAGATCCCCATTCCGATGGAGTGAATCTGGGTAATACCTTGTTGGATGGCGGATAATGGCCACCTTCCTAAAGCAGCCTTCTAATGCTTTATCGATCGCTAATCAGCCTCACGTCATACCTGTTACGCGTTTGTGCCAGTTAACATCGTTTGCCTGATAACCGCTAAACTCTATTTCTGCCAGCCATTATGATTAAATAGCTGAGGAATATTAAAGGACATTGATGAAATGCTGAAAGTAGGTCTGGAGTGCCAGCGACTCGTCGGCTTAGGAAGAGCTACACAAGTCGAAGTCTAATGTCAATACCAAGTAATTGGCAAAGAACGGCTCGCCCTCGCTTTAGCCATTGTTGCCGGCTCGTTGGTGAATTTTGATTGAAAGTTTTTCTTTCCGCACCAGTCGAGCACTGATCAATATTCGTTTCAGTAGGCTCAGACTGCATCACAACTCAATCAAACATGTAATTTTCAAGTACCATGATTTTTCACAAGTGATCGACAGACTATCTGGATAACTCTGCCATTAACTGAATTCTTTTCATTTAGAGAACTGACTTAAATCGAATGGACTCGGCTCAAGATCCTTAGATATTGGCAGAAAAAAAGGAAAGTCATTACTTTGGAGGAAAAGAGTTTCTAAATAAGATTGTCTACTGAAGGGAGAATTCGGTATTGGTGCAAAAAGCCCCGAGCAAGCTATCAGTTGACTAGGATAGTGTCTCGACCATTCTAGGGTTATTTTCATCGCTCGTCGATTCTCCTCTCTGGCGGAAACCACTTCGCTTCTCGTCCAATAAATCCCCCCTTTGATTGGTTGACCATGGTAAACATTGTAACACGTGGTTTCCAGTCCAAGTATTTTCATTCATAACACGCACCAGTGACGCGGATATATAATTCCCTGCCTAAAGCGGTTAAGACAGACAAATTGCATACAGAGGTCTTTGGCGGCGAGAGGATCGAGTCCACCTGGCGAGAAGAGTGGTGGATTCTCCGTGAAGCAGGCTGCCACAATCTACCAGCGTCGATATATACAGAAAGGTAGCTCGTGTACAGTACCAGCAGAATTTACAGGCTTACAAACCCCAACAATGTATTGATGTCTTCTCTCGGAAAATCGATGGTGGGATGAATGCACAACAGTGAGACGATATCTTGTAGCCATTTAAACCAAAACACCAAGGGGTCTACTTTTATTCTGTAAGCAATAGCTACTGGCATTCCACAACACTGCCATTCTTCTGTAAGCTTCACGCCGACTGGTGATCGCAAACAGCTGAGACTAGAACTGGTTCATATTTAGAAACTGGATTCTGGTGAACGTTAGACAGAGTTATTCTTCAAACTTGGTGAACGTATCCAGGTAGGTAAACATTTGTGCCTAGTATACGTTTAGCAAAAATTAAAACGTAACAGTCACCTTTTGGTTGTATATATGTGTCATTAATGAAACTTTGGGGTTGATTTTATGTAACCATACTTGCTTCAAAATGACAGCTGAAGTATCAACGATCACACATGCTTTCTTGTTTCACAACTGTAGAAGTACAAAGGATCTAGTGAATCTCACGTTGCTCGTTTTCTCGTAAAGCTAAGGGACAACGAGAAGCCGTTATGTTTGGGTTTTGCGTCCTGCATTGCTTCCTGTGATTTTCCTGGTTGTTTATTGTCAGTGACGTCGGGATTGGTTTCCGTTACCCATTGTGTTGGAAAGCCGTCATATGAGGGAAACAGCCTTAAGTACAGAGTTAAACACAAATCGATGAAACAAATAAATAAAAACTCCGACAACCAATTATTTACTTTTCCATAAATTATCACTGACTGTTTGTTGTCAGTGACGTCGGGATTGGTTTCCTTTACCAATTGTGTTAGCAAGCTGTCAAATAAGGGAAATAGCTCTGGAATATAAATTAGTTTCTGAGATACAAATCGTGTCAGGTCGTACCGAATGCCAAAAGGTGACAAGGCGTTTTCTAGGAAGGGGCAAATCCGTCTAATCCAGATTCCGGGTGAACGAGCATTAAGCTCAAGGGAATATATCGATCGTAGAAGGAAATTGTCGCATATATTCTTGGCGGATTTCTTGCTGATCTGAACACTTCTAATGTAGACGATCCAATAGTTAGATTTCGCCTGAAGAATAATGACGGACTGACTATGTGGAGAAAGTCACTGGAGATTATTACAGAGAAATCGGATGGAAATTAGTTCAACATGTCTTCAAGGGTAGTAAGGCCTACTATTAACGTGATTTAGCATTATTGAATATTTGTACATTAATTAATTGCATGTGGTTATATTTGCATGTTGAACAATATTGGTCCACATAACAGCCTAGGAACTGCTCACATGAAATATATCTAAAATATATAGACAAGCAATATTTTGCCGACTTGGGTATCCGCGGTCGCTCGAGTTATAAAAAAGCACGCCAATCAGATAATAAACTAACAAATTCCGTCTCCTAGGATTTTTCTCGATAGTCAATACCATCTATATTTTAAAATATGTCTTTGAGCAGACATCTTAGATTTTTCGATTCGTTACACTGGATAAGAGGCTTTAGAATGACTTAGGTTTATCAGAACTCTTGACGTTTATAAAGGCAGAACCGTATAGTCTCCTTAACAGTCTTCTCATAGAGATATATTACCACCATTTACCTGGATGAAAATTTGTGACCGTTCTACGACGAACCTCTGAAGTTCAGGCGGTTATAGCTAGCAAGACACGCGAGTTCGAATCCCGGTCGAGGCAGGCACAAATTTAGTTATATAAATTTTAAATATATATTAATTAAATATTATACATAAAAGTGGGTAACAGAACTGTGCAATCCCAACATGCAAACCAAATACGTCACGACGTCTCTAAGTGAACCATAGTAACGGGAAGCTCACTTTAACCACCAGGTCAAAGCAGCTGAAAAATAGTTCCAGACAGTTTCTTTTCGGTTCAGTGTTTTCTGTTAGTCAATTGGTAAACATTTGATATTGTCAATTTACGTAATAGCTTTACTGTATTATAAAACCAGGTATAAAATGTGATGAATTATGAGATAGATGAGGCAAACGTCAAGGTATTTTGTCTTGATAATCTGGGAATTAAGACACACATTCTTCTACAAGCCGTCAATTGTCTCAATTAAATAACTTTGAACTGATTTGCTGTAATTCTCTTCGCATATATTTTACAGATGTGTGCGATGCGACTCTGAATAACTCCGGCGACTGGTGAACATTCTGTGTTCACCTAAGACCTTTTCATCATGGTGCAGTTGTTCTATTACGAGAACCGCGGAAAATGTTGCCGAAAAGTTTTCAACTACGAGGGCTTTCCAACCAAAGTTTTACTATTCCCTTACGAGGGATGGGCTCAGCCGGCAATGATAACGCATTGGCTGTTGAAGACGTATTGGTGGAGCAGGGCTCGGTGTAAAATCGTGGAAGTGACCGGTAACAAGAAAGTTTCCACCAAAGCTAAAATGGTTGATAAAGGAAACGGTAGTATGTATATATACGGAACATTCAAAGACCTTCCACATAATCCAGATTTTAAGATGAACTTGACAACGAACGTAAGCAACGCGGATTTTCAACTCGGTTATAGCGTCACGGGAACGCTAGAGAGGGGCGACAAACGACGGGGTGACTTGCAACTTACACATTATGCTATGATCAAGCGACGAGGATACTGACATTGAAAGGCGCGCATTTCAATTTATTCCAAGTAGAGTATTTTATGCTGCAACGCTAATGATATATTGACTTCAATCAAGACTAGACGCTGTTCAATTATGTATTTTTCCAGCTGGACTGCTTTACCAAGATGTGCTGAAAATCAAATTGCACTCAATGCTATAGTTAAAATAAGACTCGAGTGATCGCCGTTAACGATTGTTATAGTCGATACGAAGTCTTTGTATATGCCTTTCCAGAAATGAAACAAGTAGCGAGTCCATGATAACATATTATACACAGCTTATTGCAAAAACGCAGAGTTTAAATCAACAGTAATCATCATATGTGAGAATAATGAGTATTATTGTGCTTCTGAATGTGAATATGACTGCTAATTCTATAATATTTGACGGCCAATGCGAAAGAATGATATTTGCTAAGGTATCGTGATAAGGGCTGGGTGGTATTCTTAAAAATATAATTGGACATTATGTGTACAGTGTGGTGTACAAGGATTTTTTTATTTACAATGTGCTCTACTTGGATGCTATTCATGATGCAGCTTTTACACAAACTCAATAACTTTAATAACAACAAGTCATTCGCTCATTTTGTGATCATGCTGTCAAACGTTTAAGGCTCCGGTAATATCACCCCAGCCAGGTTTTTAGTACTTTTGCGCATGCTTGTGCAATGCAACGTATTTAGGATTACTTCAATTCGGCTGACGGAGAATGTTCCAACTGGACCAAGCAGTAAACCACCATCAGCCGGATTACTCAGAACTGTATTCAGCCAGCAAGTGCACATGGGTTTTACGCTTCGTCCATCGCTTTTTGGATATATAACACGTGTTTAACGCTGGTGCTTTGTTATCATCATCATGCCAAGACTCATAAATTCACATTATATATCATTCCAGTGGTCACGCCGTGGCTCTCATTCCTTGTATCCGTAAAATTTAGTTACCCGTATACCCAGCGTATTTACAATGTTGTCATTTTAGTGTAGGGATATCGCTTAGGAATAAATGATATCCGAAATATTCCAAATGCCAAAAAGCAGTATTCTTATTGTGTATGAAACAGTTTAAGACCTTTATTTGTTAGCATATCCTCTTGTAATCACTGTTACTATATAACTTGTCACGAGATTTCGACAGAAATACTATACTCAATGAAAACCACTAGCAACTGTATCGAAACGTTGTGTGAAGTACAAAATAGGCTGACATCTTTAAAAGCATGTGGTCTAATAATAAGAATTGGCAAAAGTTAAGACCAGATTTATTTCAAAGCTTTCAGGAGCAAACAAATTAAGAAAAATGTTTTATTGGCAGTAATAAGATGTTATTAACAATAACTGGAAGACATAAGGGTATCATTTTCTTACTTGTAATGACGGTTCGACATACCTACTATTCTAAATGTAAACACTAGCAACTGTAACGAAACGTTGTGTGAAGTACAAAAGAGGCTGCGTCTTTAAAGCATGTGGTCTAATAGTAAGTGTAAGAATCGTGCGGTATGTGATATTATTTTTGGCAACAAAACCGATAACAGTTGTCCTGTTTTGTTGTAATTTTAATTGTTATTGGTGTAAATTAATTTTATATTGGTGAACAACCCATTTCCAATTGATTAGAGAAAAAAATGTGCGCATGAATTGTATCGCGATCCCAATGCATGTATTGTTTTTATGAAAGGTATTTTTTACTCATAGAGTTATAATAATATTACTATTAGTAGGATTAATTTGAACACCGACACAACGACCCTCACTGGCGTCCAATAGAAAAGTCCCTGCCAACAATACGTCCAGGATCACCAAAGCTTTAAATGTGTACGTCAGCTTTTTGGACAATAACATTGTTTTCAATCATGCAAATATCATTCCGCTTGTCTGTGAACACAGGCAATGTTGTGTTTAATATGTGAATTTGAGCTACAAGTGGCGCTGTTAAAATCATGCTCAATTTGTGAATTATGGCTATGGATATTGCTATTGTGTTACATCATGTGTGTGTGCGTGGAAAATCGTTATGTGACGTCGTAGAAAAGCGTTATTTGATGAATCTTTGTTATATTTATGTGTTTTCGCAGAGTTTATGACAGTAGTAAATTTTATACATATACGTTACTAAACAATGTGCTGTTTTATTGTGTTATTTTATTTTACGCAATGTTCCCTGTGGGATATTAACGCTTGGCAAGTCAAATATGAAACCAACCGGAGTTCATACCATGATATTGAGCAGGCCTCGATAGAAAGCGGTAGAAAAAAGTCGCTGTTCTTTATCCATACACATTGTTCTGTTGATTGTGTTATTTTATTTTACACAGCATTCATTCCCTATGGGCTTTAACTGGAGTTACGGCTTAACGTGGATGTGAAATCCACATCCGTTACAGATCGAAAGTACGTTAGCCTTCCAAACTGCAGTTAACAGCGCCGATGTAGAGCTTCTATTCGCCGTTTAGTTGGCTTCTACAAACATAAAATTTAGAGAGAGAGGGGATAGTGGAGAGACCGAGAAAAAGAGGGGAGGGGGGGAGGGGGGGGGGAATAGATCTCGCAACTTTAAAATGTAAAACAAAGGAAAGAGAACAAAGAATATCAAAGTTTAAAGCCAGATATTAAGTTATTATGTAAAGGAACAGTCTGTGTTTAACTACTGAAAGTTATCTACATGCTCATTGGAAGTTTAAAATATTTAATACTGTATACACGTATGGGCGCAATTCGTTCTGATCTTGTTTATCTTGCAACATACATTCGTACATAATGGGCATAACCCAACTGACAGACTTGCCAAACCAATATAGCTTATTAAGGAGACCTGAATGATTTTCGATTTAGACCTGTCAAAATTTGTCCCGTTTCGCAGATAAGAGACGATAAATTGCTTCTCTATCATTTAGAGAAATGTCTTTCCATTTTAGGTCATTCTTAGATCTCATTTGCCCTGGCCAATCTGATCGCATCAAGGGCAATACATCATGTGGAACTAAGGGCTATAACAGTGTAACGGGTTTGCTGTTGCCGCGATATATTAAAGCTGGCCGGATGGTTCAAAGGAGCCGAGGAACAAGAAAGGGGAGACCGAAGCCCAAATGGAAACATCAATCGATCGAATATCGCTACTCTCGGCTTATAAACAGATTCGGCCACTGAGTCTACTTCATTATACTCGTGACATCAATCATCGCCTCAAGACGCCCTCGGTTCGACTGCCAGGCGCTTCTTATGCCAGACGGGTCAGATACAGCGTTTGGCGAATTCCCTGTAGAATTGTGATCGATCGGCTACACGTAACTCGATTTAGTCCAAACCAATTGTTTTTGCCGCTCCATTTCTAATTCGGTCCCAGATGTAAAAGCTTTACGTAAAATTGTAATAGTCTCTGTAATTTCAAGACCGCGATCGTAATCGCCAACCATAAAAATAAGAAATTGCATTGGGAGGAAAATGTTTTCTGTCCAAACCTTGTGATTAATCCTGTCCAAAATAATATCGTTTGTCACATCATTTTGTTTAAAGTACAACAGCACGGATCCATCCATTGAAATTTCAATAAGCATCCATTGAAATTTCAATAAGCATCAAATTTATTTATTTATATTTATCTAAGTTTTTTTAAACAGGGACAATAACAGGGAGCCGTGATTATATTACGATAATTTACATCAAATCATCGGTATTATGGTATTTTATAAGTTATTTTATTAAATTTTAAAAGTTCACGTTGTTATGAAACCTGATTCGGAACTATGCTCCTCTTTGTCTACGATACATTACGATTATAAATCCCTTTGGGTGCTAATAAGTTGAATTGACGAAGATGGCATTTATCGCTGACGATTCGGTCCCGGATTCTGCTGGACGTTGGTTAAATCCCCATACTGTTCACCCTAAAAAATATTGTGATATCAAATCTGTATTTACTAGGTACGAAAATACACAAGAAAATACACATATAGTACATCTTATTTCAAGACCAACAGGGATTCATTATGTTGTTTACCTTCCTGCGGCATCTGGAGGATTTTCCCATTGTAGCTTTCTTTAATAGAATGGGTCAGCCGATTGCTTCAGTCATCAGGTCAACTTCGATCTATTTTTTCACACGAACAAAAAACAACAAAACAAAAAGAGAGTGAAAACGAAAACAGTAATTTCAGATGTGGTTATCACGACATCGCTGTTGAAACTGTTAGATATCTCAACATTCCTAGAACAGACTGTGTTTGCAAAAGTTGTAAATGAAAATCAGTTGAGGACGAAAGCCATTTCCTGTTATGCTACCCTGTATAAAACGAGATACGAAAATCTTGTTTTAAAAAATAGTTTTGTAATTTCCCAACAAAATTTAAATTTAGGTTATGGAATGCAAATGCCACTGGTTCGTTACAATCGGTATTTAAATACATTAGGATAGCTATGCCAACGAAACGCAATTGTGTCACACATTCAATGATACTTTTAGCCTGGTGTATTGTTATGTTTTATTACTTTTGCATTTATGTACTTGTGGTAATTATATCAATAGCAGAGGATAAGAGCCTTTGGCTCGTTCCTGCAATAAAGAATTAATAAGAAGTATAAAAGAGCTTATTGAATTGATATGCGGTTTAACAATTTTTTAAATAATACAGGAGATAAAAAAAAACCCAACAAAAACAAAGGAACAACTGCTTCTGGTAAGATTCCTTACGGATTTCTACTAACCTTTAAATGAAATTATAAAATACGATTATGTCATATGGCATTTAAAGAGTTCAAATTATGTTATTAATTCGGCTGGTAATTGATTTATGTAAACTGTATAAGGGAAAATCTTATGGGACCAAGATCAGTTTTCATTCCATTCGCCAAATCCATTCCTCGACAACAACAGGCACATCATCAAACACACAAACATACATTACAGACGTTAATTATGACTTTCCAACACAGCATCATATACTTTATCTTGTAAAATGCCCTCTGAGGTCTAGAATAAATGCATTTTTTAATAAAAATTCCGTATTCATAGGTCTTGTCAGCATACTTGCCAAAAGGAAACCATCTGTGTTGGCGTAATGCTTCTATGTACATAACTATGTCATGAAATGGGTGTTTTTGTTTTATGGGCATTTTAGCGGTGGTAGTAATATTCGGAAAGATTTTATAACATCGGTGTTGATCACTGGATGCTGTTTTATACCAATCGATCGCAATGCACATATATTTTCTTCAGAAAAACAACCCAAGCGAATTACAAGAAGATTACATACGATCAAATGTTATTGAAGCTCCGGATAAGTCGTATGGGTCTAGACAGAATATATATGCGTCATGTGTTTAGTTACTACAACTAATACCTCTACTACTATTACTACAAGACAAAACATCAATACTAGAATCCTCTAGAAAACTAATGATGGTGATAAAATGTCGAGGGCACTCTGGGTAAGAGTCTTATTTTAAGACTGTCAGCCATGGAAAAATATTAATTTGTTAACAAAAATGTGTATAAAATATTGTTGGGTTGCTCTTCACATTGGAAGTATACCGCAGTCATACAAGTGGATTATCTTTAAGTACTGTGATAAACACCAATCCGTCAATCAATCAATCAATCAGCCTACCAATCGTCCGACAAATCATTCAATATATCAATCAACCAACCAATCAATCATTCGACCTACCAATCGACCGATAAATCAATCAATCAATCAACCAACCAATCAATAAATCAATCAATTGTCTAGGAACTTACATGTACTTTTTCTAAATCCTCCATTGAGCAGTGATCTAAAATTTTAGCGTTTTCCGAGGAACGTGTTCAGGTAGATGGCATTCTGTTGAAAAATATCTGGTGAGATATGGAGTTGCCAAAGTAAACCACTTATTCCAGCAGAAAGCATCATTGTCTAAATAAAAAAATGAAATGTAGAATTTTTGAATGCTCTAAAATAGCTGCAGTATTTGCAAACTATTAAGGTATTTGAAGATATCAGTTCCTAAGGCGATTGGGTGACGTAACATGGATATTTTCCTAACGTTGATTTAAAGGTTATAGCATTTTGATCGATTTTGTTAATGAAACCACAATAAACCATGTTGTAGAAGTGTGTCATCTAACAAGGCTTGTTTACTCCTTTGGTCGATATGGACGGCTGACATTGTGTAGAGGCAATTACCAGATATAATAAGCTTCTATCTTACATAATGCTTTGTTTGTAAAAGAAAACGTCAATATAAGACTATAGCTAATCATTTAGACAGAGGTTCATTAATAAGCGATAGGCCATTTGATTAGTTCTCTATTAAGGATTCCCTTCTGCCTTACTGGTCAAACTTCAGTCGAAGTTAATACAATAAATCACATAAGTAAGACCAAAAAAGCTTTTGTGGTTAGTCTGTCAGTCAACAAATATTCTACTTCGATGTATCGCTCAAAAGTTCGAGTCCGTGTGTCGGCCATCAGGTGTTTATATAAGAGATGCTGAATATGAGAAAGAGGACGGGGGCTATGTGTGTCAGCTGACTTTTTTTCAAGGAGAGACCTGAATTTTTTAAAAAAATTTTGCAGCAGACCTCTAGATCTCTGAAAATGGACTTTCCGGTCTAGAATAATCAACCTTAGAAAAGGAAAGCAAAAAGCATATAACCATGAAAGCAAGCATATAACCAATGTTTTTCATTCAGATCTAGAATTAACACATTTTTTTAAAGATCTTTGGTAATATAATCGCTAAGCCAATGATGTACACTAGCTGAACTTTATACTGACCTATTGCAAACTGGTAATGGTTTTGCCAATGCAGATGGAAATTTACAAAACACAAAAAAAAAATATATATATATGTGGCTCCTACGATCGCGACGCTGGGTTTTTGTAAAGGAGTTTTCAGTTTCCCGAATTTACAACATGTTTCAACAAGCCTTTTGATATATCATTATCTTGTCTCCGAGAGCCAAATATCGAACGATATTATGCGAATTAATAAAATTATACCTGGGTTGTAATGACATAAAGCCCCACTTATGGTGCATTTGAGTCCGGATCACAGACTACTCGCTCACGGTAGTTTATTGTCCAAACCATGCATAAAGGCATAAGTAATGTGTCTATCTGCGCTTAGGCTCTAGACCAGTAGTGTGGGCTCATGTAATACACTTTGTTTTTCGAGTATACCCAAAACTCCAGCTTTTTTTAGGAGGAGAAAAGTACCCTGATAAACGCAAGTCAACTGCCTGCCATAAATGTAAAGCCATTTTGGATAATCTGAAGTCAAACCAAATCTAAGAATAAAAGTGATCAGGGACTGGAGACGGAACTCCCCCTGTATTAACGTCTTTAACGTCAACCGTCTGGCTGGTGTGAAAATAAAAGCCTTTTTAATAGACCTTGTGGCAAAGTTTGGCATTGATAAAGGCCCAGGAGATATGGGAGAGCGACGCAAATCTCTTAACAGTGACGTGATATATATGTGGAATGTATTATTCATTGTAATGCTATGTTGTTAGGAGCACTCATATTATGTAGAGATGGCCGTTACGACGAAGTTCTATTCCCAAGAAAGTCTGTCACAGACGCTCTAATTAGAGACCTATATAAGCCAACTTTCTTCTCTTTGTTCTATTTATAAACACCTTTGTATGGAACATATGACCATATCTTTTGTACTTAAATATACATTAGGTTGTCAGAATGGATGCCTTGAAGATTCTGAGAGCCATATCGTAAGGCAAGTAGGCCTACGTTAATTATGCTCTCAGTATTCGTTAAAAGTCCGTAGTGAATGCATAGAGAATGAAGGGGGAATAGTATTGTTGAACTCATAAAGATACTCGTAGACAGGCACTTTTTCCCAGAAAATCTATGATATTATATGGAAAAACAATCAAGTTTGTTCTTAAATTTATTTGAAAATGTAAGTCAACTAAAGCAGCAATATATGTCAATCCTACGGAAGAGTTCTCTGTTCCCAGTTTTCAGTTTCGGCAGGCTTGTGTATACGTTTGTTTTGTTTGTTTGATTGGGGTTAACGTCTCACTTCAGGGTATTTCGCTTATATGACGACGGATTGTCCACTGCACACGACTCCTTGTATAATTACTATGGGAAACGGCGAGGATTCCTCACAAAAAAACACCCCATCACGATTGCCGGAGTTACATCGTGTGACTCACTCATATACCGGATGGTCGACAGACTCGATACCGTCCGCTAAACCACAAAGCCACGGCCTCGGGCCGGAATGATATTTGAATAGTATTGTTGAACTCTTACAGATAATGGTACGGGCTGATCGCATATTCTGAGAAAACTTATGATATTAGACAGGTAGAAAATAAATCAATATTATTTTTTCTTGATTTTTTTCTTCAAACTAAAGTAACAATTTGTTAAATTCTACCGGTAATTTCCCAGTTATCTGTTATACTGTGTATAATTTTTTACTTCCTTGTTCACTAAACATATCTTTGAAATAATGAAGCCAGTAAAAAAAAAGTATAACAAAATCCAAAACCGGACATGGTTACAACACAGTTACATATTGTTCCCCAGAAGGGCTATCGTGACTTTCTTATCTATTTCTAAAACTACAAATACATCATACATTTGTAATACGTCATGATATTGTAATGCATGGTGTCTTAAATAATAACTTGCAGCCATTATAAAAGAATCAAAGATGTGTAGGAGAAAAATATTATTACATTTGTGTATTACATGTCTACATTGTTGATTGTCGATAATACTTTAAACACATTGGTCGTCCCTTATTTACATTATTTAAGTGTATTGGACCCTTATCCCAACTCCTGTTAAGAATAAAGTTCCTGCCAACGATACAATCTGTGAGAAAGCTATCTTGGAGTGGGTTTTACAAATTACGCTGAATGAAAATATGGCATAAAAATTTCATACAACATAAACGGCCTTGTTTGTATTATACATTTTGCATGCCTGAAAAGCCAAGCGAGATGTACCCGATTCTGATTATAGTGACAACGAGCAACACTTTAAGCATAAGTTGTCAATACAGTATTACTGTTAACAGCGAAGAAAGAATGAATGACATAAACTTCCCTAAAATCATGTGTCTAATTACAATGGAATCAAGGTAAATATGTCTCCAATTTTACCATTCAGTTACATAGTGCTTTGTGAAATTTTCTTAGCGGAATTACGAGAATCGGAATGTTTTTCTGCGGACTGTTTCTCGCCATTATTGCTGACACAGCCGTTAATTCAGCGAAATAATCCTCTTTGACCAATGTCTCGAATAGTGCCTTGGGTTGAAAATTGGATAGTATGCATTTTATAAAATGGAACGTTAACTAATTACTGTTGATATCAAGGGATTCTTTAAAGGGGTGTTTTGCCAGTTTTCCATCAAGCACTATTAATTCAAATCTACCGTATAATTTAAATAGCCCTGGTACGTAGTTACGCACAAATCATATGGAACACGAAATCCACCCGACAGCCCAAACAAATCCAATTGACAGTAATCTTTAATACTACTTGCAACAAATATACACTATCACAGAATTACATTCTACCACAAGCGAAAACATGGCGCAAATCATTCTTGCGAATGGAGCCGCCAAAAATTAAATAACTAACTAACTAACTAACTAACTAACAGAATTACATTGTGTAACAAGCTCGGTTTCCAGTTTCTATATTTATGTCATACATGTATGTTGGTGATCTTGTCTGTGGGGACCAAACCGTTCAGTCTGGTTCTGTAATAGATCTCGTTAAAAGCCAGACAGTGGCTCTTTATTCTGCTGACGTATTCTGTAATTATTACTAACAACACTCCTCTGTTCATATGTCTTCCTACATACAACAAACACATCAATTTTGATAGGATCTATCACGACATGGCATGGTAAAAAACAAAAACGCATATGAGATACTTAAAAAAGGATTAATAAGAAATTAACAAGCTGCACGACATTTTTCCACTGAGGTTTGATATTTTGATGAACGGAATGTATGATTCTCTAGAGACCACATTAGAAGTTAGATTTCAGCCGGCTGTTCTTTCCGCCATTTTCCCAAAAGGCTCTTCAACATTCCTTTGTTCAACGAGACAAAGTTTTTACGTTCAGTAATGAAATTAGGCAAAGACTACTAATAATAAGTAGACAGAAATCTCTCCATATGGAAATAACGATTGACCTCAGTGGTTTGAATGGAACGTGTTATAACCGGTGCTTAATTGTGAGATTATCCTCCATGAACTATCTGGTGTCTACTGCTGGTTGTCACTCTATCCGGTCAGGTGGCACACAATAACAGGTATTGTTGGTTACCTGACAACAAGAATCTTAGTTTACTTTATATTAAGTTAATGTTCGTCAAGAAAACAAATTCAGTTTGCGAAATTGTTTTTCAACGAAACACGACAGTAAATATGATGTTTCACTACTTGAGAAAAATTGGGTATTATGCATTTTATAAATGGAACGTTTACTAATTACTGTTGATTACAAGGGATTTTTTAAAGGGGTATTTTGCCAGTATTTCATCAAGCGCTATTAATTCAAATCTATTGTATAATTCAAATAGCCGTGGTGCATAGTTATGCACAAATCATATCGAACACGAAATCCCCCCGACAGCCCAATCAAGACCAATTGACAGTAGTCTTTAATACTACTTGCAACAAATATACACTATCACAGAATGACATTGTGTAACAAGCTCGGTTTACAGTTTCTATATTTATGTCTTATATTGGTGATCTTGTCAGTCGGGATCAAACCGTTCAGTCTGGTTCTGTAATAGATCCCGTTAAAAGCCAGACAGTGGCTCGTTATTCTGCTGACGTATTCTGTAATTATTACCTACACAACTCCTCTGTTCATATGTCTACCTACGTACAACACACATCATTTTTGATAGGACCTATCACGACATGGCATGGTAAAAAAATCGCATATGAGATACTGAAAAAGGATTAATAAGAAATTAACAAGCTACACGACATTTTTCTACTGACGTTTGACATTTTGGTGAGCGGAATGTATGATTCTCTAGAGGCCAAATTAGAAGTTGGATTTCAGCCGGCTGTTCTTTACGCCATTATTCGAAAAGGCTCTTCAACATCCGTTTGTTCAACGAGACAAAGTTTTTTCGCTCAGTAATGAAATTAGGCAAAGACTGCTAATAATAGGTAGACATAAATCTCTCCATATTGAAATAACGATAGACCTGACTGGTTTTAATGGAACGTGTTATAATTAGTTGCTTTCTTGTGAGATTATCCTTCATGGTGTCTGGTGTCTACTGCTGGTTGTCACTTTATCCGGTCAGGTGGCACGTAATATTACAGGTATCATTAGTTACCTGACAACAAGAATCTTAGTTTACTTTATATGAAGTTAATATTCGTCAAGAAGAAACAATTCAGATCGCGAAATTGTTTTTAAACAAAACACGACACCGAGTAAATATGATGTTACACTGCTTCGAGTAACAGCAGAAGACATAGAAGGCAAACAGAGATGATCGCAGACATCTGGCATAACTCCAATGGTATGTCTGTACCCAATGGAGCCTCTATAAATATACAACATATCGTACATTGTGAGAATCAATTAAGATTTTGTGATCATATTTGGAATATTACCCTCTACCAAATATTTTTTGCGGAAAACTCATATTGATTTAGTTAATATAATAATCACAGTATACAGTGGGCAAATTTAGGAAATTCCTACAGTTACAATTCAAGTTTGGTCTTCTGGCGGTAAACATAAACTAACCAGCACAAAAGATCAAAGCAGCACAAAAAATTAACAAATGTATGTTAGCAGAGAAACAACGAAAAGTCGTTGAAATTTACCAAAACAATTGATAAACATAAAAATCATTCAATTTGCTGCATCGATAACGCTAGTGAATACAGGTTCGTCCGTGTGGTTACATTGTATGCAGAACAGCAACATATTGATCATACATGCATTGCACCCTGACAGTCAAATGTCTGGAGAAGTTCATTGCGACTAAAATTAATATCAGCAACTGTGATAGATATCAAAAGTCTGACAATCACTATTATGGGACACAAAACTGTGTTCGTTTGGAATAATCATGAAAATCTTTGGCAAAGAGAACATCATAAATTTGCTGCATCTAAAATATGAATAAAACATTGAGGAGAGTTAACTGCAAAATCATCATATTAATCAGTCGCTGAAGTGGACGGTATTGCAACAAAAACGTCTGTTATGATGATTATCCACAAGGGGATCAGTCCGATATATAAAATGTCATTTCCGTATAATGTGAATTTATTTACATAACTCTATCTCAGTGAAAGGCAATTTTTTTATTCACATGTGTCTATTTGAAATTAAAATAAACACAGATAAATACATCATATTACGTGTCTACCTTTATTTTACTGATCCCAACTATACTCGGTCCCTCTGTTTGGCCCTAGGGAAATGAAGTGCCCTAAGGTAAATCTCGTTGTTGATTGTGTTTTGTATAAAACACTTACGCTGCTCAACAGGATCTTCTTCCAGACCGAGACGGTGAAGGTTAAACCGTTCAGACCTAAACTGTAATTAATACTGTTAAGAGCCAGACAATCCATCTTTGAATTATTATTATCAACCTACCATGGCCACTTCGGCTGTCTGGAAAATGCTTACGCTATATTTTTTACTAGCATAACCTTATTTTAACAGAGGAGTTATTTAATCTGCTGGAAGATGGCATGTGAGGAAATCATCATAATAATAAGTGCAATCTGTCTAAAAGTTAATATGAATTATGGTTCCAGGGGTTTAATTTCTGATAGTGGTAGTATCGGACCTTAACCCACGAAATGCACAGTAATAACCCCTCCGTGGAATCGAATCAACAGCTTTTGTTGACCTGTCGACTAGGTAAGCTTTCATCGTAATAATAGTAACGTTCAGGTGACCAGTAGAATGATGATGCAGATATGGCAGTTCTTGTCTGATCGACCTTCTCCAAGGTATGTGGCCGTAGACACCCTGTATATTAGCTACCAGTAGGCGGGAGGTTGCTGTTACCGTGGTGCTCTCACAGGTTAGGTGCATCATGAAGTCGGTCTGTTTGAGCTGTTTTTGTATTGCGTGTTGCCATTATCCTGTTTTGTCATTATCTAGTTTTGTAAGTATGTGTTGCCAGTGAATAAGAGTGTGAAATCAAACGTAAAACTACGGTTTGTTCCTTTATTTATATATGGGGAGACAATTTTCTGTTTCTTGGTAGGAGGACGTACAGAAAAACAAAGGCAATCATATACGTCCAGCACACATTGCTTTACATTATGTCGGGTTAAATTGAACTAATTTCGTAATATATGTTATCAGTGTCAATCATATAGTGTCAACAGAACAATACATGGATGAGTGAAAAATGCACAAATTGACTTAAATATAACATCAGGTTCACTTGTGGTAATTTGGTAATACATGTTTTCAGTGTCTATTATATTGTATCAACATAACAAAACAGGGATTTTTTGAAGGACTATTTCTATACATTAAACCAGAAAATACACAGTTTAACTATAAAAGCGACTGATCAGTCAGCTTCAGTTTCAACAAATTATAATTCATTAAACTTACGTCCCAAGCAACCTGGGGATATGAACAATGGAGACTGAGCCTCCTGTAAAAGGGTAGTTCAGGGGTGACCGGTAATTTGGTCGGGTTTTTATGAGATTGTCCCCCGGTTTTCCACTAATATAAGGAATATAGTATCTCCACATCAGTCTGGATCTGTAATAGATCGTATTAAACTACAGACAGTAGCTTATTATCGCATCACACACGTTGCATAATAAGTATTATCAGACAACCTGTCTAATATATCAATACATACGTATTTTATGAGATCTATTAACGAACAAAAGCTCTAGTGAGAATTGAACATAACTGACACAGACCGTTATACAGCTATACTTGGCCGCTTTGTCCGAATTAATGATTGTTTAGTGATAAGCTGGATGTTTACGGATAAAACGAGTTGTAGTAATTGGGCTCTTCTGGGTCTTTCACCCGTCATTATCCCGAGAATCAGAAAAGCCAATCTATTCGCAATAAAAAAAACACAAATCTGTTTTGAGGACCTTGTGTAGTAAAGATTTCCTCCCATACCAATAATTGCATAACTCATCTGATTGGCTGCTGAATGAAAGACATGCGAGGGTTTAAGTGGTGCATATTTGTTCGAAAAATATTGGTTCCACAATGCCACCTCCAGTATGGCATAAGGTAATGTATGTTGTAACCCTGCGATAATCATAGATGGCATATAGTTTATACTAGACTTCATGGCGGTAACTACAAATCAAATAAAGTGTATTACTAGTCGCTTTATTCTATACAATATATAGATTATCTTAGAATTGATTATGTTTGTCTTTACCAGAATGGTGTCTAAGTTATGACAAAAATAGATAAATAGGGAAATTAGACAATGTAATAAGAGAATCCAACAATTTTGACCATTTCGTTCATTCCTTATTGGTTGAGTAATTTTTAAATTGTCTTTTTTTCCTTATTGGTTGAGTAATTATTAAATTGATTTTTAACGACGTTATAAAGGGTTCTTAGCCTATACATGTACCACTGATTTGTACTTACAATAAAATGTGAAACGTTTTGTAGCTAAGTGAAGACATCCTGTATTTTTGTCTAAGAATTACCTTTGTTCGTAGATACAAAATAAACTTTGAAAAAAAAAACCCAAATTACAGAACTGTTTTATAACGGGTTAATTTTAATATGCATTTCAGACAATACAGGAATAGCGGGCTGTTTCTGTTAACTAAAATTAATTATGATTTAATTTTATTCCTAAACCTGCTATTTCATGTAAAGTCCAATTGCAACTGGACTTAACCCGGTAACTGTGAGACGATAAGATGCTTTAATTTAGTTCTCCTCATTTTCCTTATATACATTATACATTATTATTTTAAACCCTGCCGCATATCCTTACTCATGCACATTATATCAGAAAAATATCGATTCCAAACATACAACAGTGAGCGTTTACTAGGTCATTAACTGAAATATGTTTCAGTTCTTTGCTGTAAAAGTCTCTCTGACAAATTGAGGCAAAACATTCAGGCAGCGAGGCGATCAATTAAATACATTAGGTAACAAGAAATCCTTGAGGTGTTCATTCATACTGCACAGGATTAGGGCCCTCAATCGATATCCTCAATAAAACATCAATAAAGTACTCGTTCACACCTAAGGATGGGATAAAAATACTGTGATCACGGCATATTTGTCGATGTATTGCTTTGCACTTAATGGGAATATCATAATAATTCTATATTACCCTTGGAGTCCAGTTTCGTAACTTCAAAGATCTTGGCATATTGTTATTTTCATTGCTGGGCCGGATTGCTTTTAGGAATCTGTCACCAAAATGCCCTCTGACCAAGTGAAATAAAACGATAATAGCTTTCAATTTATTCCTGATTCGGTTCATACACTGAACGCAAAGTAGAAGAACAATTCCGACACCATTCAACCAAGCTATTAATGATTGGTATAGTACAATATAATGGATTTGAATTTAATGTAAGTTTTAAATATTTTATACCGTATCATCTAAAGATCTCCGTTATGGAGTCAGGAAAAACAATTGGGTTTATTGACGTCCTCGTCAATGCTCGACCCTCCACACACACTGATACACTATGGCTATTTATCAAACACCCATGTCTCAAACCATATGATACAGACCTATCTGATATTTTGTACATCAGTATCCTCTGTAACCGGGAGTGTTTTAAATATTGGCATATCAATGCGCTTACATTCCTAATACAAAAATATATCCTTCAGAAAAAAATTTCAGCCTAAGTAGCAAACAATCATTTTTTATTTGAGCTTCGATAAGTTTTACATAAACCAAGCGTCAGTTTTCGTAATTACTTCGACAAGTACTGCTAAAAAAACACCATAATAATCATTTGTGAAACTAGTGATGGTGACACAACGCTTAGGTTAGAGGTCTTTTTCTAAATCCTCAATTGAGTCCACATCAAATTGACTCAGTTTAACTCATACCCATGTAGTACCCTCATACTGAACGTTTAGTTCTAATTCTCAAATCATGACACAACTGCCAATAGTTTAGGCCTACATACATTAATTACATTTTGTACAAACATTTACTGAAATATAAGTCCCTTTATAGTTAAACAGTGTTTATACTGGGGTAATGTATATAAAAAAACCCTCAACTCATCCATGTTTTGTTATGTTGTTACGAAAAAAAAAAAACAACGCTGATTACATGTTTTACCAAGTTAGTACCATTTAACTTGACACTATTGGAGGCCATTTTTGCATTTTTTTGGCTCAACGTTCATGATTGCCTAGGTTTGTAACTCATCAAACCCAGTAACAGCAAATTGTCTTGCCATGTTTGATGTGGTTTCTGTTTCTAATACAGGTTTAAAACAACTTTCCCTGAGAAAGGAACAAAGTTTAGTTTGATAGTTTTTGTCACTTCGAGAAGTGATATACAGTTGTGAGATTCGGATGAATGTGACCAGGTAGATGGGATTCTGTTAAATAGAACTTGGGAGAAGTATCGCTAATAACAAACGCGAATCGCTCATTCCATCAGAAGGCAGTGAGTGGCGTGTCGGCCTACCAATCCTACTTGTTTGTACGGCTCAAGGCCGTCTGTCGATAATCCCGCATATGATGGAATTGTCCTAAAGATAAAGCCATTTAGATAATCTGAAGTCAAACCAAATCTAAGAATAGAAGTGATCGCGGACTGGAGACGGAACTCCCCCTGTATTTATGTCATTAACGTCAACCGTCTGACTGGTGTCAAAATAATATCCTTTTTAAAAGATCTGGTTACCAAAGTGGCAAATGTTGGCCTTGATAAAGGATCAGAAGATGTAAGAGAGCGACCCAACTGTCATTAAAGTGACGTGATATATTTGTGGAATGTATGTTGTTATGAGCACTTATAGTATGGGAAGATGGGATTTACAAGAAACTCAGTCACCAACGCTGTAATGAGAGCAATTTATAAGCCACTGTTTCTTCTGGTAGTCCTTTCTATAAACACCTCGTTATAGAACATATGGTCATATATTTTGTACTGAATATATATATTAGACTTTCTGAATGGATATCTATAAGATATCTTTAGACAAGTACAGTATGTATGCTCTCAGCATTAGGTGGAATATATAGCGAATTCATTAGGGATTAGTATTGTTCAACTCATAAAGCTAATAGTAAAGACTGATACATTTTCTCAGAACATCTATGATATTATACAGAAAATAAATCAATATTATTTTGTCTAAAATTATTTGAAAATGTAAGAGAACTAAAGTAGTAATTTATGTCAATCTTACGAGGAATTTCTCAGTTATCTGCACTATTGTGTATAATTTCTTACTTTATAACTAAATACATTGTGGAAATATTTAAGCCATTGAGAAAATGTAAGAAGGGAACAGTTATAGAAAATTTGACAAATAGACATTGTCGATAGGTACTTCACCGAACGGGCTGCCTTAAATTGATTAGGGTTGTGTTATATATTTCTTAACATAGAACTATATCAAAGATTTTTAATATGTCGTGCAAGTAAAAGGAATCGCGTCCTGTACATACACTAACAGTCACTATAAAAAGCATGGTGAATCGTGACATGATAATTTATTTGTGAATTACTTAATGTCTACTTGGTTGATTATCGAAAATACTTGAACATAAACTGATCATCTCGTTGGTGACATTGTTTGAAATGACAAACTTTCATTTATACAAGAGCTTATAGATTGGTTTTCTTTAGATTCAAATAATTTGAGATTATAAAACAGTTAGAAATTTATTCAACTTTCATTGATTTTACGTAATTGTATTTAATTTTTTCTCGTTTGTCTTTGATGCATATACAGTTATGTGATATTAAATACAACAGGGCAACTCAAGTGTCATCAGATAACCCATCAGGATCTGATTTCAGTTGTTGTCATGTATCCTTCAGGTGACCGTGTCGGTGAAGGTTAGACCTTTCCGCCTACAACTGTAATTGATCCTACGTATATATAGAGCCAGACAATCATCCATCATTTCAATTCATGGTTTTCTCATTGCTATTATCATACAACAATGGATAATATAGCGATCCATCTGAAGCTACTATGAATTATGTTATTAGGGGGGTAATTTTCTTGCTTCCAATCCCAACTCCTATTAGGAATTAGGTTCGTGCCAGCCATGCAACCTGTGAGAAAGTGATGTTGAAGTGGATTTTACAATTTAAGCTTTAATGAAAACACTATTGTAAGGAATGACATTGTGTTATGGTCTTGGTTACCAGTTTCTGTGTCAATGTCTCTTATTGGTGAACCTGTATGTGGAGATCAAACCGTTCAGTCTGGGTCTGTAATATAACCCATTAAAAGCCAGACAGTGGCTCATTATTTCTGCTGACGTATTCTGTAATTATTATTTATAACCTTCCTCTGTTCATAGGTCTACCTAAATACAACAAACAAATGGTTTTTGATAGGATCTATCACAACATGGCATGGTAAAAAAAACGCATTTGGGATATCGAAAAAGGATTAATCAGAATTTTACAAGCTACACGACATTTTCCACTGAGGTTTGACATTTTGGTGAGCGGAATGTATGAAGTTATATTTCAGCCGGCTGTTCTTTCCGCCATTATCCGGAAAGGCTCTTCAACACCCCTTTGTCCAGCTAGGTTTTGGGGCTCATCAACGAAATTAGACAAAGATTGCTAGTAATAGTAAGTAGACAGAAAGCTCTCCACATTGAAATAACGATAGACATGAGTGATTTAAATGGAACGTGTTATAACCGGTGCGTAATTGTGAGATTATCCTTCCTGAACTATCTGGTCTCTACTGCTGGTTGGTACGCTCTCCGGTCAGGTGTCACACAATAACAGGTATCTTTGGTTATCTGACAATAATAATCTTAGTGTACTTTGTGTAAAGCTAATGTACGTCAAGGAAGCAAATTCAAATTGCGAAATTGTTTCCCAACGAAACACGACGGTAAAGATGATGTTTCACTACTTGAGGTAACAGCAGAAGACGTAGAAGGCAAACACAGATGATAGCAGACATCTGGTATAACTCCAATGGTAGGTCTGTACCTAATGGAGCCTCTATAAATATACAAAATATCGTACATTGTGAGAATCAATTAGGATTTTGTGATTATATTTGGATTATTACCCTCTTCCAAATAATTTTAGCAGCGAACACATATCAATTTTGTGAATATAATAGTCACAGTATACAGTGGGTAAATTAAGGAAATTCCTACTGTTGCAATTCAAGTTTTGTTTTGTGACGGTAAATATAAACTAACCAGCCCAAAAGATCAAAATTATTTGAACTGATTAACTGTTAGCTGGCTTTTGTATCAGACACTTAATAAATTTCCGAATTTGAATAGCAGAGGTAAGCAGCACAAAAAATTGACAAGTGTTTGTTAGAAGAGAAACAACGAAAAAATCGTTGAAATTTACCAAAACAATTGATAAACATAGAAATCATTCAATTTGCTGCATCGATAACGCTAGAGAATACATCTTTCTTCGTCCATATGGTCACATTGTATGCAGAACACCAACATATTGATCAATACATTGCACCCTGAATGGCAAATGTCTGGAGGTCATTGCGACTTACTGGGCGACTAAAATTAATATCAGCAACTGTGATAGATATCAAAAGTCTGACCATCACTATTATGCGATGTTATCAAAGATTGAACTATATACACATTTGTTTTCTTAAGAATGCATTCTGAAAAAAGACTTTAGAAATGGCCATTCCAGAAGCAACTGTTATCCACCAATCGATCTTTTGTCAGATTTATTACCTTTAGGCGCATTGCGTGTTTCATATCTTTATCTGACAGTCTTGGTTAGAAATTTGTGATCGGATTTAATCTATTTGGTGGGGTCTATTCGGTGCGATGTTTGTGTGTCGGCAAAAAACGTACATCATCTTAGACATCCTCTGTAGCCAACATGATCATCGGGACCGCTTTCTCAAAACTGTGTTCGATTGAAATAACAATGAAAATCTTTGGCAAAGAGAACGTCATAGATTTGGTGCATCTAAAATATGAATAAAACATTTAGGAGAGTTAATTGCAAAATAGTCATATTTATTAGTCGCTGAAGTAGACGGTATTGCAACAAAAAATGAGTTAACAGGAAATGTCTATTATGATTTTGATGATTATCCACAAGGGGATCAGTCCTATATATAAAATGTCATTTTCCTATTATTTTTATTTATTTACATAACTCTATCTCAGTGCAAGGCAATTTTTATTCACATGTGTCTATTTGAAATTAAAATAAACACAGATATATAGATCATATTAAGTGTCTGCCATTATTTTACTGATCCCAACTACACTCGGCCCCTCTGTTCGGCCCTAGGGAAATGAAGTGCCCTAAGCTAAATCTTGTTGTTGATTGTGTTTAGTATAAAGCACTTACGCTGCTCAACAGGATCTTCTTCCAGACCGTGGCGGTGAAGGTTAAACCATTTAGACCTTAACTGTAATAGATACTGTTAAGAGTCAGACAATCCATCTTTGAATTATTATTATCAACCTACCATGGCCACTTCGGCTGTCTGGGAAATGCTTACGCTCTATTTTTTCTAGCATAACCTTATTTTAGCAGAGGAGTTATTTAATCT
>JARFOD010158080.1:0-12143 GCA_031763545.1 Mopalia muscosa | reverse complement strand
CAACATTTCTTTGTTTGTTCACACTTATGTCCTGACGTTTTTATTCCATTCATTCTTTCATTCGTTTTCATTCATTCGTTCATTCATTCATTCAATCATTCATTCAATCATTCATTATTTGGTAACCATTTTGAAGCCTATTTCTTAGATTTCCTAAAGTTCGTTTCTGTTGTTGGGGTAAGCAAATAAAGTTTGAGGGAGGACAGAAAGTCAGCCTTTTTTCAGTTCTTCTATATCGGCGATGCGGAGAATTTGTTTTCTGAAGCCACTCTCGGTTCTTCTACAGAATAAATTACCGTCAAACGACCATGTAGTATGAATGGCCCCTTCCTTCCTTAGTTTGAGAAGATCTTTAAAGAGCAAATAGCGGGTTTTAGTGAGATCTTCGTTAATGTAGACTCCTTTTAATTCAGGTATATCTTTAAGTTTATATCTTGCAGAAATCAGTTCAGACCTCTTTCTATATGAGCAAAATTTCACAATTATCTGACTGCGATCTTTGTTGGTATAATGGGATCGGGAGATATCTGATTTAATAATGTTGAGCTCGAGTATCTTACCCAAACGACAGACAGCATTATCTGTAGTTTCATTTTCGGCTAGTTTCAATCCAGAAATTCTTAAGTTCTCTCGCCTAGAATATTGTTCAGCGCGATCATATAGTTCAGAATTTTCGACCCTCAATTCTGCAATTGTAGCTTTATTTATTGCTTGATCGGTTTTCAAAGTTTCGATTTGGGTTAGAAGGAAATCAAACTTGCTGTGGTACTCACTTATTGTTTTGTCTCGTTCGGCAATCTGTCGAAAAGCATCATGTAAGTCACTGCTTACTTTAGAAACCATTCCCTCGATCGGTTTTAGTGCTGATTCGACAATCTTCGCTAGTGTAGTTTCCAACTGCTGTTTAACATGTTTGGCGACGAGCTGATCCAAATTTACGGTATGTGGAACATTTTGCACGGGCTGTGAGCTGACAGTGGCAAACAGTGAAGTCATGTCAGGGGTAGAATTAACCCTTTTAATGCCTGGGTTGCTAATTGTGGTGTTCGGTTTCCTCTTGCCTCTTGGTGGATTCGACTGGCTGACATGTCCTACTGAAAACAGGTCTTTTTCATGTTCAGTATTAGACGTTGTTGTTGTTGCTGAATTTTTTTGGGACATTCTCCTTTCCGATATGATGTACACAAAATAGCAGGAAACAAGGACTGCTTACACAAATATATCAAAACTAGTGAATATATCTGCCGTCAATACATTAGAGATCACTTCAGTTCATTGATATAACTTCGATGGCCGAATATAACTGGCAAAAATCCACATCAAATGCTGGAGCTAAATTTTAGACAGACATGGCAGTCGCCATCTTGATTTATATTTATTAGTATTTTGACTTAAGTGAGATAATCATTTTCTGGAACGACCCCGGGTCAAACTCGCCCAAATTTGGAAATTTCCGCCAAGGATATGTAAACTAAGAATGACGAGCTAAAAGTCAACCATGTTTTGCGCATGCGTTATTATCATACTTTTAAAAATCATGAAATAGTAAGTAGCCGAGTTTGAAAGATTTTTAACTTCAGTAGCTTTTAATGTCGATCATTTGTGTCAAATACAGATACCGGTACCAATTGATTTGAAATATACACTTTTATCTATTTAATCTATACTTAGACAGTGTAACTTGTGACAGTAAGTGTATGTGCACTGAGTTTAGCTGAGACGTGTGATAAAACTTTCTAGATATCAAAATCCGTACCTATGGAATTCGGGCTGTAATGTTTGCAAGAGGAATGTATGAATTATTAAAAGGGGCAAACATATAAGTCTAAGGTTCGGGCTAATGGCTGATCTGCTTGTTACTCATACAAATTCTGATTGATTTGTTTTTGCCATTCCACATTTTTTCGTTTCATTATTTCTTGTTTTTAGCTCGCCTGTGGGAAGTAAGGAGAGCTTATGTCATACCCTTGGCGTTGGTGTCGGCGTCAGCCATGTAAAGGCTTCTATAAACAAATCTACTGAGGGAATTTTTCTGTAATTTTATACACAGTTTGCCTGATTGGAAAGGAAGACAAAGTTAATAGTATATGCAATTCTGTGAATACTAATTATGCTTATTATAATATTAGGTGATATTGTTTTTTTACAAAATGGCGGACAATTTGCGTTAAGCACTATATATCCAAATTGAATAGGCCGATTTTCCTAAAAAAAAAATTGAAAATGTTCCACAACATGAGAGGAGTGGGATATTGTCTGTTCAGCTAACTACATGCGTATTAATTATTTCAACGAGCTTTTCAATTAAATTTCCTTTAAACACCATATCTCCAAATTGAATAGCTCATTTGTCCTAAAATTTTATGTAAATGTCACACAACGTAAGAGGAGAGGGATATTATCTGTTCAGCTAAATATGTGCATATATTGAATAGCCCAATTGTCCTAAAATTTTGGGCAAATGTCCTACAACATGGGGGCAGACGGTCATTGTCAGTTCAGCTAATTAAATGCATATTAATTACTCTTAACGGGCTTTATGCTTAGATATTAAATCATTTTGCAGTTTTACCTTTACGGCAAAAGGAATTCATTCCTTTTCATTGGCGGAACAGGGGAGCTCTTTGGCAGCCTTGCTGCCAAGTTTTTTTTGCCTTGGAATATGCACGCATTCGAAATATATTTAAAAAACTTCATATTTTTTTTGTAACAATACATTGACAAATAAATAATACAGAACGTCTCAATCTGCATTTTGTTGAATCCTTCGATCAATCCTTCTTCAAATATTATCCTTTATTTTTTTGTTCTATCCGTTCTAATATGATCTAACTAACACTGATACAACAGTTATAACCTATGTACACATGATCACAATTTGCTTTATTGATTTTATTCTGGCTGCATATAAACTATACCGCACATTAACATTGACTCGCCTGTACAAAGGAAATGCCATTTTTGCTGTTGCATTCTAACACACATTGTCCAAGCGAGTAGGCTTAATCGTTCTCCCCAGTTGATTAAAACCGTCGCCGTCTTGGTCTCTTGTGAGCCAGACTACTCTCGCGTTAACTTTGATAACGGTACGAGATACTGGTAGCGTACCGCCAAATACATTAAAAAAAACAAATGGCCCGGTTATCCTAATGTGGGTTTTCTGATAAGTTTATTTTAAAAACTATTTGAAATATTTAATCAACCCAAAACCCGATCTCAGGTAAAGAAAATATCGCAGTTGAAAGCTCGAAGAATTAAGCATGTGATATATTTTGTAGTCCACATAGCCTCACCTCCGGGGTCGCCGGTTCGATCCCCCAGACCGTTTATGGGTTGAAATGCCAGCAACAACAGGAAGCTCGTGGGTTTTCTGGGTAAATTTACTGCCAAGCTTTCCTCCCTCAAAAATGCTGGTCATTGATCTCTAATTTGGTATTATTCTTTTTGATTTAACGGCAGATAAATAAATAAATAAATAATAAATAATAAATAATAAATAATAAATAAATAAATAAATTAATAAAAAATAAATAAATAAATAATAAATGAAATGAAATGAAATCAATAAATCATTAAATAAATAAATACCTAACACTAGGTGTGGTGTATTTCCATTTTACAGGAATATCAATATTTTGAAGATCTAGTACGGTTTACAAATAGACAAAAGGCTAACAAAAAGCTTTACTGGTTCTCATGAGACTGCCTTCTGTATCACCCAATGACCTCGTATTGGATTCTTTCTGACCTGAATCAGGCATGCGTTCATTTCTAGCTCTAGTTATTTTTATCAAGATAAGTAGGGTTTATCAGTCACACGCTGTATCTTTGTCACATGTTATTTCCCCTGAAAACTGTTGTCAAGTTCTCTCGATAAAGATCTTGGTTTCACATAACACGCGGTGTATGCTGATTGCCCATATCAACTCGAGATAAAGATCTTTTCAGAACCCAGTCTGTACCAGTTTGATTAGAATTTGGAAATTTTTGACAGTCCTTCAATTTTCTCCACGGGACCTTTGGCTGCTGCTCTTCCCTGATAAAGGACAACTCGTATCTCAACACATTTTCACAAGCCAAAGACAAGAAATGAACAATTAAATAAACTATTTTAACAATGGATACACCTACCATCCACAGCATCAGTAACCATCCTGGAATATGCAACAGTAGTCCGTTTCTTATTTACAGGTTTCTTGTTTTACGAAAGCCTGCATGACGATGAAATAGTTTTTTTTATGGAAGCTAAGGAGGGGAAATCGTGTGTGATTGGAGTTTTTGTATGCAAATAACATCAACATAATCCGGTGCTATAGTTTGCTTGAACGCCTCAGTATGGGAATCGAATATTTACCAGGTAAATAATGAGATCTGGAAGGTTGATGCAAGCTTGTGGTATCATGGTGCTCCAAGGGGGTAATACTGCGTTTTGTTCAGTCGGAGTCATTCAACGCGGTTAGACAGTGGTCAAAAAGGGAGGTAACCATGTTACAATATGACAATATAATCGAACGGGGTTAGCCAGGGGTCAAAAAGGGATATAACCATGTTACAATATGACAATATAATTTAATGGGGTTGGTCAGTGGTCAAAAGTGAGATAAATATGGACTCATTTGACCGAAATTGTCATCTTACCTTTACCATTGACAAACAACAGCATGGTATGAATATGGAATTAAACTGAATTGGTGCTTAATGATGTATGATGCACTGTCAGTTATCTGCATGAAAGAGTTATCTCCTCTTTTATCTACTGGCCAGGGGGCCGGTTGCTAGATACATTTAATTTAGTGTTAGATGACATCTGGACATGTTGAAGGTCCATCTCTAATCCGGTATTAGCAATTTAATCTGGTGTTACTGGCTTATCGACTATAGGGCAACTGGCCCCTGTAGAAGTTCTTATCCTTAGATGACTTTTATTACCGTGACCATACTCTGCCTTCAGTACTGGACGCCATGACAGCTAAAATGGACTAAAGCTTAGATCGTTTTGTGAAACGGACCCCAGGGTTCGGTTGCTCGAATCTCTATTAATTTAAGCAGTTATTAGATGACATCATCCCATGCTTAATCCTCTATGAGGGATTTAATCTGGTGTTAGCGACAAATAGTATCTCGAACAACTGGCCCCAGCACGTAACGTAGGCTTATGTAGCTTCCGTGTATTATTTATTATCAGTGACGTCAAATGGTGTTTCCTTCATAGCAATATGGCCGAAATAGGACCACTTTTAATCGCGATCAAACCAACTAAACAACCAACCAACATACCAGCTGAAAATCGGGTATTTTGTTAAAGTCTCTGGATGTGGCAATATTAATCCACATCAAGGGGAGAGCATCCAGTAGTCTTCCAATTGTGTAGTCCGTGTAAATAAGCCGGGGTATCATCTTAGAACATTATGCTAATACAGGAAGTAGTAACAATACTAAGTGTTGACCAGTAACAGTAAACCAAAATTCTACTTTCACTTATTCTGTGCCAATTGAAACCAAGAAGCTTGCTTTAAACTTGTAAAGCTTCATATTTTTTTTTACTCGAGCAATCCTTAGCGATTGACTCCATTTTATTCTCCGAGAGTGGTACGATTTGGAATACAATCTAAACATTTCTCCTACCTTGGAGATGTTTTACAGCAAGTCAGTGGCTATTAAACATATATTTTAATAATTAATATATAAACTTACTGCCGTCCTATGTATCGTACTGACCCCACCTTGCATGGTAGTACAACCATTACATTTCGCATTTTTTACCATATGCTTACTTGCCATTTACCTCTTTGTGTGCCTCGGCAAAGCTTTCTAGAGTTACGGTATAAACCAAACAGAAAGAACACGATCAGCGATTTTATGTATTTAGAATATTTATTGTAAATAACAACAATAACAGTGATATAGGCTACAGTTTGGCAGAAATACTTTCAGAAATACAATTGAAGGTGAGAGAAAATAAAATATAGGCATATATAAAGTACCTTACATAAAGCATACAACGGATCAGCATATGAACCTGCCCTATAGTTGAGTCCAACTGTCCAAGTGTGTTGACTTCATAAACCGGTCTGTTACGACAATCTGCAACAACTTCGAAGTCTAAAGCAGTAAATCCTTAGATACTTAGATCCAACGCATAAAATAAGGAATTGTTCTGATTTGTCCACATCAGAGTGATCACTATATCCTCGAAATGACAATACAATTTATCCATAATAGGATAATTAATAAAAGTCCTTGACGTGTATTTCTAGATCCGGTATTAAGCTCCCTACAGAGATATCCCGGTGAGGTTCAGAAGTCAATGAAATATTAACACTGTCATAATGGGTTACTTATAGCTATAACTCGTCAGTTTACAAATACAATTTTAGAATAACATCACAGTGAACACTCTTAAAAACCTTATTTTACCTAATCAACAGATTACAATAAGTTCAATGTAAGAGAAACTTCTAGAACAATGAAAGTAACCAAACATGGACAGACGATGAAAAGTGGGTCAGTATAGCTTCTAGCAAATTCAGTAAGTAAACAAAGTGACATTTGGTAACTGGGTCAAAACTACTACAATGTACACTGGTCAAAACTACTACAATGTTGCTGCCTTGTTTACATTTAAAGATACATTAATCTATTTATAGTCAATGACTTAAACCATTAAAAACACAGCTTGAAATAAACATGTATATGACACGAGTTTCACATGACAGCTTGGCTATATGACAGGAACAGTGACGTCTATGAAACTTTATTCGAAGATTTTCGTTTCGGCAAGATTTCCCACGATGGACCCATCCCCCATAGGGATAGACACTAAATACACCTCCTGTACAGGAGAGTAAATGTTTCGTAGTATGCTATATGCCTTTGATTTGACAGGTCTGGCGACGGTGTTACTCTACTGTATAGTAATTCGAAATACTACATTGGCACTAAATCCCCACTACTGCACCATGCATTGCGTCTTGAAGGCCCGATTGACCTTTAACTTTGGATTGCAATTTGCCACCATATGCTAACAGTAGTTTTATTTAGCAAATCGTGTTCTAACGTACCGAGCATCAGGAGTGGGAAGGACTTCCAAAGCTCATGAATCCAAATAAATTAATGTCACTTTTTGCCTTTATCTATTCAAAAATGGCCATACAGTCTCTTCACAGTGGCATACCATCCGGACATATCCCGGAAGCTGCAAATATATTTCCGTTCATATTTTCAATATTAGATTGTATATGTAGATACATTTATATTGATAGTAGGTTTATTGTTGATATATAAAAGCGAAAATGTGGCTCTCCCAACCAAATTATTCCAATATTATAATACTTTTTGTAAGTAACCATGCTTGAATGATAAATATGATGCCTGGTAACGACATTTGGCCACCTAACAGTTTATTGGTATCGTCTTAAGATGGGTCCGATTTTTGGCATGGCTTCACACCCTGTTACTGGCTTTGATTTAAAATCCAAATATTTTCTCATGTCTTGAGTACTTCAGATTAACCGTCTCCTGTCAAAAATTCAACAAAAAAAAAATAAATAAACTGTAATTTTTCTGTATTTTTCCAGCTTTAATTTGTTCCTCGTGTTCATGCAAGTTCCGGACAGCATGGTCGCTACTGAGACACTTTCAGGACAGGCACAACCTGAAGCTGTATTTTGAAGAAATTTTACCAGAGGAACGTCTGGAGAAAATAGATCGTCCTTATAATGGTGCAGCGAGAGACCAGCCTTACGGGTCACCGTGTCGGTCACCCGGTCCTCAGCGTCTCCACAGACATGATAGCTCCTGTTCTAGGATAGAATCACCGGATTCTTATCAGTGTCGGACCAATATCGGTGAATGGGAGGAACACTGGAACAAATCCCCAGTTATAAGCCCTAGATCTAAATATCAGACTATGATGGACCAAAGTGATTCATTTCACAACAATCCACAGCACAGGGTTGAGGGCCCCTTTCATGAAAGCCCGAATACGGTCCGTGGGGAGCCTGACCCCCGCCCGCTAGATCTTAAAATTGTTAGTCGGGATAACGGATCTCTTTGCAGTGACATGAACTCAGACAGCGAAAATAGCTCGACAGGTTGTGCAAACAGACCCCACCAAACAGACACAGAAAGTCATTCCAATGATTTTCAAACATCAATCCTTCCCAAGAAAAGGAAATGGTCTCACTCTGAACAGAGTGACAAGACTATCTCAACAGAATGTGCGTTATCTACACGGATTGAGTCCAATGTTTCTACAGTTCTTAAAGTTTCAGAGCAGACACAAAAGAAGGAGCTGATCACTACTCCAAAGTCTAGCTGTAATGTAACATTCATTCCCAGGTGGAAATATTCAATGGGTCTTCAGGTGTCTCCCCCAAGCCTTATTCCAGCAGAGGACCGTCATAATACCATATCCCCGACAGAAGAGAGTGGATTTTTCTCATCCTCCAGCCCCCATGGATCTGATTATGAGGACCCTAGAGATATTCCTGCCTCCCCAGGTGTGGTGGCTGCTGATCATGAGAAATCTCCTGATATTATTCTTGATGGTGACTTTGATAATAGGTCACCTATTAGAAGCTGTTCTTCGAAAGAAAATTGCCACCCAACAGTCCTGGCTGAGGAAAATTACCACCCAGCTGTGACAGCACAAACTATTGCTTCCCATGATCTTACTTTGGCCTCGGTAGATTCAACTGGAAATAATGTGAACTTTAAGAAGCGGAGATATCCGACAACAAGACCGTTTAAATGTGACCACTGTGATCATTCCTTTAATCAACGCATTCACCTGAAAAAACATCTCAGTAAACACACAGGTAGGTTATTGTCAGCACACCTGTAGGAATATTTGAATGTGACTCTAGTCTCTATCCAAGATGAAACTACCTTGCCAATGCAACACAGTTCTCATGCCTCACATAAGGTACCTGCGTTTCTTAATTATTGTTGCAGATGAGTTGCCCCTGTGTTTATCCAGCAACAAATAGGCAGGAGCAAAGGGAGGTTGCCAATTACTTAGTTCTAAATTCCTTTGCAATTAAGATATCGCCAAGGAAGAAATTGTTTAGGACTTGCTAATTTTTGTGTGAAGTTGTGAGTTTGGTTCCCTTAACTCATTGTGATGCCACAGGCTCCAAATAATCAAAGGTCCTTTATCTATTAAAACCCAAATCGTGCAGACTGAAATGATCTTTTTCACATTTTTCAAAATAAGCATAGGTCGTCAAATTAGCAAGGACTGTCTTCATTTGGGAAAGGCATTTGAAACAGAAAACTTATCAAGGATTTCTGGACACAGAATAAATAATGGTTACTACGATCTGTATAAGAAAGCTTTTGCCAAACTTGTCTCCCTGGTATCTTTAACTGTAATAAACCAGGGTTGTAAATCTAGAACAGACATACTGTATACATATGAGTGCTTGTGTTGGACTTTTAAGGATAGCAATTATCAGTTCACCAATTGTTGTTTGTACACCCGTAGACAAATATTGCCCTTATGGAACCCTTTAGAGCTCTCCAGCCATGGCTATGGTGGAACCCTTCATGGTTCTGCCTGAAACCCTCACAGCAACTATTCCAAGTAGTTCTCCCTTTCTTATATCAAAGAATTGTTTATGTCGCAATGGTTCCATATAAAACTATCCTTGGTTTAAAGAACCATTATTTCGAAGAGTGTAGTCTACTTAAGTAATACACACTCACAAAAGCAACAAAGCGAAATGTTTGGGGTTTCATGACCAAACTTGATCTGGTTATAGTTAAAGAATGTTTGATGTACTTTATGTTGGGTAAAGTCGCTTAAAGAAGGCAACTTTCTTCTTGATTTGAATCAGTAGTGCAAGTGGGTATCAATGAGGAACTGCACATTTCAAACTGTGAAATGGATGTCTAGAAAGGAGTTACCGAATTTACATCGTTTGTAATTGTCTTCTTTGCCAATAACAAAATCTTACACAAAATTCTTCCATCATTTATGCCTGGGTGACCAATCACACATTTGCCCCCAAAATGTAATAAAGTCTCTCTCTACGCTTGGTCGCACTGCTTGGCTTTACAGCTCCTCCAAGGCTTAAAGGGCTGAGTCTGGTGAAAACATCTCAGAATAGGCCTAGGCTTACTCCTATTCATCTTCCCAAAGCAAGTCTGAAATGAGTCCGTGGTATCAAACGTCTCTTCAGTTCCTACCTATGGCAGCGGCTGTGGCGTAGTGGTAGCGTGTGCGTTTCCCAATCCTGCTTAGATGTACTGTTCACAGGATTGAGTCCATCTGTCGACCATCAGGTATTGGAATGAGTCACAAGTGTGACTCGGGCAATCACTGGGGTGGTTTTTGCGCGGTTTCTTCCGGTTTTCCACCGTAATGAGGCAAGGTGCAATGTGAAGTGGACATTCCGTCGTCATATAAGTGAAATACCTTTGAGTAAGACGTTAAACCCGCAAACAAAACAACAAACAAACAGCCAATTGATTCCTACCTTGCCCTCATATACAGACAAAAAACCCGAGTTAGCTGCCTGCAGTCTACAACAGTTTCTTGAGTGATACTGCTTTACCCCACCTTATCGCATTGGAGCTTTCATTAGCAAAGTAATCGGTGGCCTTAACATAGGATGGCAAGTAGGATTGATATAGTTACACATACACGAGCTAAGTCGCATTAATATAGTCCCGACTTTATTGCAGATTAGTTAATTGATACTGGGGTCACCCTTGTTTGTGTCAACAGACTTGATTTGTAAACGTCTTTCTGATTGGATGTTTGCCGCTACAATAGTCCAATTGGCATCGTAGTTTTAATACTAATTGTGGCTAGGGGAGATAACTTACATCGACCTGCTTTCTGGCATACAGCATATGTCGTACTCGTACCATTTGCTAAACCATTAAACCACTTTCATAATGATGCATTTACATGTATAAAGGGGAATATGCAGTTTAGGTTTAACAGATGCCGAAACTTGTAATTTAAGCAAATTTTATTTTTGTTTTCTCCAGGTATCAAACCGTTTAAATGTGGACTTTGTGATTATTCAACAGTGGAAAGAAGTCATCTTAAAGTTCACGTCCGAATACATACTGGTATGTCTTTAAAACTTTGATACCAATGTGTTAAGTGTAGAAAATACTGCATCTCATGCAAGTAAATTACAAGGTTTTACAAAAGTAATGTCATATTACAACCTGCGATATTAGTTAAATCAAAAGTTAGTAGCATTTAATGTTCAGAAAAGGGATTGTTTGTTTGATTGGAGTTCTATGCCTTGCTTAAAGTTATTCCACTCATTTGACAGCATACGAGCCCAATGGGTGAAGACAAAAATCATCGACGCCACTGGCAACAATTAAAGACCAGACAGGAAAAATACAGGACAATCACAGGACGTTATACAAAAGTATCACAAACAGATCGGGGTTATACATCAATAGTTATATTAAAATGTAAATTTAACTTTTTTTTAGAATCGAGGTTTATAAACTGCGAATGAAATATCGTTTTGGTCATTTTGACAAAATTTTTCCCGGTCACTCACAACTCTCATGTTTAGGCTTATCAGTTTTGTCCACCAAGACATTAAGAGTTCCAATCGGATATATTTGTATTATAATTTAGAGGACAAAAACTAATGCTTGCCCGCCTGGGGTCTTGCTAGGAGCACTATAGAATTCAATCCGCATGTTGAATTATGTCTCTCACCAGGTATTTATTTTCCTTTCAGGTGAAAAACCGTATAAATGTACATTTTGTGATTACGCGACTGCCCAGAACAGTACCTTGAAGATTCATCTAAAGAGACATCATGGCGGACAAATGTTCAAGTGCAAGACCTGTGGAAAATGTTTTACACAACTAACAACACTTAATGCTCACATGAAAAACCAGATGCATGATTCTGCTTGTGCCCGTGATCAATCTCCTGCTCAACATAATCCCGGGCTTTTGTCAGCAATCTCTAGTTGCGTGCCTTCATTAGCGTGACATGATCAGGTCTAAAACGTATTACTTTCACAGCTGTGGAAATCAAGTCTAAAGTGCAGCTGCTCTATTGAATGCGCTCGTGTCTAATGCATGCATGCACGCCTTGTTTATGGATGGGACAAATGTACCTGTAGAGATGGTATGAATGAGTCGTTGTGAC
>JARFOD010158069.1:0-12144 GCA_031763545.1 Mopalia muscosa | reverse complement strand
AACATACTCCTAAATGCGGTCTTATACATACATAGCAATTAATACATGAAAATTATTAATAAAACATCTCTTGTATAACGCAAAATAAGAACAAAAAATATAGATAAAGCCCTTACATTTGAACAAATTTCTCCAGCCCAATTTAACAAGTTTAGCGCAGTGAAATCATACGGTCGTGAATTTTATGCGGTCAGGTAGTTTGTATCAAACAGCTGTGGATTCCCATATTGTTCCCTTAGGTAGTTTGTATCAAACAACTATGGATTATCATAACGTTCCCTTAGGTAGTTTGTCTAAACAGCTGTGGATTCCCATATTGTTCCCTTAGGTAGTTTGTATCAAACAACTATGGATTATCATAACGTTCCCTCAGGTAGTTTGTCTAAACAGCTGTGGACTCCCATATTGTTCCCTTAGGTAGTTTGTCTCAAACAGCTGTGGATTCCAATATTGTTCCCTTAGGTAGTTTGTCTAAAACAGCTGTGGATTCCTATATTATGCCCTATGTAGCTTGTCTCAAACAGCTGTAGATTCCCATATTGTTACCTAAGGTAGTTTGTCTCAAACAGCTGTGGATTCTCATATTGTTACCTTAGGTAGTTTGTCTCAAACAGCTGTGGATTCCCTTATTGTTCCGTTAGGTAGTTTGTCTCAAACAGCTGTGGATTCCCTTATCGTTTCCTTAGGTAGTTTGTCTCCAACAGCTGTGGATTCCCTTATTGTTCCCTTAAGTAGTTTGTCTCGAGCAGCTGTGGATTCCCATATTGTTCACTTTGGTAGTTTGTCTCAAACAGCTGTGGATTCCCATATTGTTCCCTTAGGTAGTTTGTCTCAAGCAGCTGTTGATTCCCATACTTTTCCCTCAAGTAGTTTGTCTCAAACAGCTGTTGATTCCCATATTGTTCCCTTAGGTAGTTTGTCTCAACAGCTGTGGATTCCCATACTGTTTCCTCAAGTAGTTTGTCTCAAACAGCTGTTGATTCCCATATTGTTCACTTAGGTAGTTTGTCTCAAACAGCTGTGGATTCCCATACTGTTACCTCAAGTAGTTTGTCTCAAACAGTTGTGGATACCCATATTGTTCCCATAGGTAGTTTGTCTCAAGCAGCTGTTGATTCTCATATTGTTCCCTTAGGTAGTTTGTCTCAAACAGCTGGGGATTATCATATTGGTTTCAACCATATGCTTGGGTCTGGTCAACAATTTTTTGGTGAATTATCTACTCTTTGCTTGACAGCTTAGCAGCTTTTCGTTTTCTGATCAGATCATCAAACAAACCTGGTTAGAGTTTAAATAGCGGTACTTGGGGCGTGGTACAGTTTATTGTTTTCGTCGAAATCATAATAGTAAGCTGATATAAAACATCATTTAACAAAATGTGGAATAACAGTGGACTAAAATTTAGTTTTAATGTACCTCTTTCAACTTACTTTTCCCCAAGACCTACATTTTTATTGACTGTTGACAACGGCCCTCTCCAACTCTGTAATACAGCAATACCATGTGATTTACTATATAATTAAAATATATTGGCTTGATATATATTTAGTCGTTCATGAATTCTGGAATACCGAATTCAGTTCACACACAAGACATTTTTTTTGTCCAGATTACCCTCAGATAACCCTAGAAGTTATATTTTGAATTTGTAATATTATAAAGTATATGACGAAAGCAATAAATCCACAATGAATACTCAGAGATAACAAGTCTACACATTGAATACAGTTAAAGTATCCCATTGTATTTTGCTCTCTGAAGTTTCCAACCAGTTTATCTGTTTTTCAGGCAGCCCATTAATCTTGGATATACAATTGTATGTGTACCCAGACGTCGGTACTCTACAAGAAGAATCGGACGTTAGCATTAACATAGACCCGAAACACAACACTTTGTGTTTATTTCAAGTCGATCTGGATAATTGCACTCATGTATTTCTCCCCTCGGAAGTACAAGTGGAGATTAGTGACACAAAGTTTGGGGGCTCAATTGGATATCATCTGAAACAGTTAGGACATTATAACTTGACGTTAACATGTGAGAACAATGGAACGTTTGCGTCCGTCTGGACTGTAGTTAAAGTCAAGGAACCTATACGCGGTCTAGTTGCCAGTCACCCCGCCGATGTACCTCTGGTGATACGAGTAAAGATGGGACGATTTAAAGACGCCTTCATCAACTTCACATATATTCACGGCTCTGGCACTATTGGAGCCTATGAACTTAATGGAGTGGCCGGCAATAAAAGCAAGTTGATTATAGACCAGACAGCGAGGTCGGGATATTTGATTTTGCAGGACGAAATACCTTTGACTTCTGTGTCATATGTATTAACACTAAAACTGTCGAACGAAATAAGTAGCGAACAGTTTAACGTGAGCGTTATACCTATAGAAGAAATTGATGGTTTGAAATTTGTCGAGACTGGATCCTTTGTATTGATTAACACTTCCCATGATGTTGAAGCAGATGTAATGTGGGGAACAAACTTAAGCTATGTTTGGACAGTTAACACTGTCGAACATACGATGAGTAGAAATAGGACTCTAAGATATCAGTTTAACAACATCGGCACAACTTATATAACGTTTAGTGTTTCTAACATCTTGGAGACCAAGAACATTTCAATTAAAATGGAGGTTGTCAATCCAGTAATGGGTTTCATTGCATCCATTGGTAACAGTTTCAGAGATATCATTTTACAGTCTCCAGACGCGAGTTATTTCCCTATGGGGAATCTATCAGTAGAGTTAATTGAGGAGTCCCTTGTTTATCAAACACTCGATCTATCAGTCACCCCCTCAACTGAAACGAAAATTAACAACACTTTAGCCCGGTGGAACTATACACTGCAAATCTTAATTTACTCCGACGTGTCCCAACAACAACTGTTTCTTTTCATCCCTGGCATGCCACTAAGAATAGATATCCAGTTTTCTATGAATCCAGTAGCTACAGGCGAAGAAGTTAAAATAATTCTAGCGAACAGCAGTGGTCTTGGCTTTGACTATGTCCTGGATTTCGGAGATGGCAAAAGGTTGACGGAGTCACAAAGTGAATTTTTCCCTGACGACATCAGCCGTTCACACTCTTACTCATTGCCAGGATCATACCTTGTCAAAGTACAAGCCAATAATGGGATCTATTCCACAGATGTTTCCATGGTTATACACGTGCAGAATATAATTGGTACATTTAACTTTTCAGCCACAAACATGGTACTACTTCCACCTGGAATAGCAACATTTTATGTGTTGTCATCAGCCACCATCCTGCCTCCAACAAACGCAACCTGTGAGGTGGACTTTAAAGACACTACCGATACATTAACCATCGCATGGGATGAAATTGAACCTTCATCTCAGATCCATGAATATAAAACTTCTGGGGAGTATGACGTCCATATTATTTGCCAGAATAAAGTCAGTATTTTAAAAAGGTCGCATTTGGTCACGGTTTTGGATTTTTCCTATGAACGCTTTAAGGTGCAGTACAATAAAATTGTGCCGATGAACTATTCTACGAGTGCCGTCGAGGTTCAATTTACCTTGGGTCTGTACAATTTGACTGTGCCGCCTGATGGTATCAAGGTTACTTGGAATTTTAATGACACGAGTAACCCAAAAGAAGAAGTTCTTTCTTCGTGGACCAAAACGCATGTATACACATCTAAAGGAGTATTTGATGTACAGGTAATTGTGTCCACAGGCTATGACAGCGGTATAAAGGGACCGTATCAAATAGTTGTTGGAATGTTCACAGTACAGATGGAAGGACATTTCGGTAGCGTAGCTAAAGACACATTTACTATCGTCATTCAAAGTCATTTTTATGGCGAGGCAAATTTTAAGATAGATTTTGGAAATGGACAGACATCACAAGGGCTAATAACGGACAATTTTCCTGGTTACATATTTGAGAGAAGCGTCAAATATCTAGATGTTGGTATATACACTCCACGCATCCTTGTTTGGAATGATGAACACATAGAAGAGCAGATCTCTGAGCAGAGCTTTGTCGTGCTTTGGCCAATACTTGATATTCTGGTAACCGTCAGTCACAACACAATAGGACATTCCGGAACGAGTTATCTTTCTGTGGAACTAACAGGCTCCAAGGTTCCTACTAATGTGAGCTGCTATATTGACATCGGAGATGGTGCGAGATTAAACGAGATTCCATTTACCTGGAATGCTACTTCAACTGCTTCTATTGGGCTCCCGTTCTCTACGGTAGGAAATATATCAGTTTCCATCACGTGTTCCAATTTAGTCTCCGTTAAAAGAAAAATAGCGTATGTTAATGTCTTGAACAATTGCTATGGATTATCACGCCCATTCGAATCGGTAGAAAATCCGTTGCGAAAAATGGTCTGCGAACAGTTGACTCTGACAGCAACGGTTCAGCTGCAGTGTACAAATATGACAGCTGAATTTTACTGGAACGTGGATAAAATCGTGAACGGAACGGAGATGCAGATATATCTAGTACAACCAAACAGCACAGTACTAACCCTGCCACCCCGGTCCATGTCATCAGGCACCTACAAAATATCATTCTATGGCAATTTTAGGGATCTGCCCTCAAGTTTTATTACAGATCAGGCGATTGTTTTGTATGAGGAATGCCCTCTGCGATCTCGTATAAAGGGGGGAACATTTAAAACAGTGAGCATATCAATGCCGGTCATAGTGGATGCCATATCCTTCTCCAGAGATCCAGACGACCCGTTCGACTCGTATTTAAATCTACTGATGTTTGATTGGACATATAGTGTTCTAGATGACCAATCAGCAGTCGACCTTGTTTTGAGCGGTATGGATGTCTCTCCTTGTACATCTTGCTTGAATATAGCACTTGGCCAGCAGGGTGCTCTTGTCTTCACACCAGGATGTTTGCCGGCGGGTCTTTGGCATGTGTTCACGGTTAATGTTACAAAACCATCCAAACATGCCATCTACACACAGATTGTACATGTTGTTAACGACAGGCGTCCACAAATAGACATCAGGTATGAATAACTGGGTCCACATGACATTTGTTTATTTTTTAATGTAGCCAAAGGCGTTTTTCTGGAATTTTTGTTTTACATTAAGGGCAACATTTGGCTTTTGTTTCTGTTACCAGTATGTGTTCTACTACATTTTGTCTCCAAACATTATTTACTATTTAGCCTTGTTCGATATTATCGTTTGATAAAATATACGCTGCAAACTATACCCCAAAGGGATATTCCGATGTGACCTATTTCAGATGTAAGGTTAACTGTGATGTGAAAATTAATGCTGAGTTTTCCTTCTGTCTGGAGAGTGAATGTTTGGACTGTTCCCGCAGCGAGATCAGAGGCGCTACCTATAACTGGAGCCTCTCAGCAATAAACGGATCATCATCCAAAGTCCTTACAGGTTTTGAATTGATAACAAGCACAGGTAAATATTGACATTATGGAATCTGAGTACCTGCAATAGACCTGAAATCGATTTTAATCAGTTTCCAGTAAGTAAAATATATAATGTTTACAATTTTGGGGGAAAACTGCTTATTTGTAAGCGGAATTACCGCTTTAAAAAACTATTACAGCAATGAAAACCTAGTAAATCTGAAAGAAAAAAATCAGCCAACTTGTTACCAAAAGAAAACATCAAATGAAAATCAGATCTAAATTCGTTTGATAGGATCTCACATTTGATTAGCCAACATCCTACACAAAACAGGCTTCGATTGGTTTGCATAGAACGATCAATAAACCAACCCCTCTTTAAAATTAAGTTATATCAAGCGAATATTTTCCATTGTTGTTTAACGTGATCAAATTAAACAAGCCACTCCACAAAACGCATTCATGACAAGATAATGATTTGCGCAAATATTAATGCCGTAAAAAAAAAAACCATTCCACAAATATTTACCATAACAAGCGGTTGATATTTGCTGATGTTTATGCCATCAACAAGCTAGTCACTCCAAAAAACTTAGTGCCGATTATCAAATGAGTTTTGGTAATGTTTATGTCCTCAAAAAGCCAATTACCCTACAAAACTTATAATTAAAAAGCGAAAGTAATCTGTCATAAACCAATTCATTGGGAGCTTTCTGGTGAGCAGTGTGTTTTTCAATTCTATAGCATGTTGGGTTGTCGATCAATGTTGATATCTTGTTTAGAATCTATGTGTCAATATTTCAGGAAGGAAGATATCTACAATGTCGATAAAACCGGATAGTCTGGTGCCTGGCTCAGTGTATAGCTTGGAACTGCAGGTTGGCGGCTTTATGACTAGGCCTGCTGCTTTGGTGACCTTGACGTTCTCAGTGAACTATCCACCATATAACGGCACATGTGTCATTAGTCCACCCACGGGTAAGATGCATCGGTCAGATACCCATTATACAACATATGTGTAAGTTGTTTTTAATTTCGATAGGAAAGTTGTGTTAATAACAAGTTAATATTTGAAAAGTTGTCTTTAAACCTAAATGCCACCTTTAACCGTAAATGAAATGTTATGTCAAAAGTATGTTCTCTGTGGTGTTGTAGGATATGCTGCCCTGACTTTCTTCAAACTGAGCTGTGAAGGATGGAAAGACGAGGGAGGACGTGTGAGGCGATCCCAACAAGATTCAGATAAATATTTATACTATGAATTTACGGTATTAGGAGATACAGGACAACGGCTCATATACTCAGGAGGTAAGGCCACCATGTAAACACACACGCTGGTGATTTTCCATGCGATTACTATAATTTAATCTACTTGAGACCTATTCTAAGTCTATGTGGTTATAATATTCAGCTGATAAATCTAATGTTGTTTCAGAGAACCGCCGCTCACCAACCGTTGACTTGCCCTCTGGTCGAGAAGAGAGAGACTTTCAGGTGATAATTACAGCACGAATATTTGATATATATCAAGGAATGGCAGAGGTTACCATCATTGCACAGGTATGTAACGTTTCTTGGAACTCTGCAAGAAACAATGTGGCTTGATGGGGAGCAATAGCTTTGCATTCCCAATAGATTATATTCAGTTCCATTTATTGATATAATTATGGGATGTTCCTAAATTCCTAACAGAGATTATTCGAACGCCATATTTTTTGTTACTATTTGACTAGACTATTTGCGCTACTTTACTCAATGGGAATCTTTTGTGACTATTTGACTAGACTATTTGCGCTACTTTACTCAATGGGAATCTTGAAGACTTCATTGTCTTTACATAATAATATTATGTTCAATTCAGTTTAAAATCCCTACAGGTAATATCCCCACTAAACACACATTCAATTGTTACAAACCTGACTGAGGTGGAGGTGATAATGGGGAAAATAGAAGAGCGTTTTGACCAGGCGTTAATGACCAGAGACATTAAACAAGTGGCTAGGGTTGTTGACTCATCAACTGCCGTACTAAATGCACTAGTAAGTTGGCTGTTTCTTCAAATTCAAGCGTTGTTGTTAAAATATGTTTTGCAGGGATTGTAAATATATTATAAATTATACTATTTTATGTGTTCATTTCTTAGACAAATGCTAATTCTGGTAGCCTTGTTTTCTCAACCCTATGGTAGGAATCAGTCATTGTATCCAAATCCTCTAAGAGTCATCTAGACGTAAAGTATTTTAACTTGTTTTGTTCTGATTTAGTTATTGCCGGAAGAGAACACATCGTTGCCTGATGACCCGGAATCATGGCTGAGTCCTGTCCCTCCAGATTTGATCACCGCTAATGAAACAGCTTCGCCCTGGAAGGACCTGTGGGAAGACTTACTTGCCCCATCACATACCAATGTCAAAAATCGAATAGCTACGGTAAACGCATACGCATATTTTCTTCGTCGAATTGTTTTTGACAACTTTTGGTTCGAAGGCGTTCTTTATAACAAGTGCCATAAGCGTACAGTGTGTATTTGTTTATGGGCGAACATGTCAACGATCAGGGCAATAACTCTCTGTTTATTCAATCCAAAAAGCCAGTAAACGTCAAATTGATACACATGCTTTCTGTTAATTTCAATCTGGTACCAAAATGTCTACTCTGCCAGCGCAATGTTTACCAAACCTAGCAGCGATTTTTTAAAATCGAATTGCTATTTTGTTGCTGTCCTGTCTCGATTTCGCTGCTTTCGGTCAAGCCCGCATAATCGGTAAAATGTTCCGTCACCTGTTCGGCAGTTGGGGCAAGCGAAGACCCATAGAGGTAGACCCATGCATGAACTTTACCGATAAAAGAGGTAGTCGACATGTATTATATATAGAACATTAAACAGAAAAAAGGGGACATTTAACATGAGTTGGTGTAAAATAGAGAAATTATACCAAACAGATCAAAGGTGTATTTTAAAAATGAAAAGAGTAAAATTGTTAAGTTCAAGAGATAAAAAGAGTTCGAACTCTATATCGGCAAAATTAAACTAGTTTGGGACAAATTTGCGTTGGGATCATGCAATGTAAACTTTTCTCCGACAGAAAGCAGCGAAATCAAAAACGACAAAACAACAAAATGTATCAATCTGTTTATATAATCTCCAGAAAAAATACGCGTTTCGCAAGACAGAAACAATTCAGGCTTCATTTGAATATCGAAATTTCATAGGAAAAATATTCCTTGGTACAGTCTAGATTTTGTTATCATACTTTTAACTTTATGTATAAAGATTAATACCAGACTAGTGGAGGGTTTGTCCAGAATTCTCCACGAAACTAATGTGACGTCATCAGATGTGATACACTTTGTTGCCGGAAGCCTCACAACCGTCACAAAGAATCCTACAAGAGTAACAGATGAAACTCTGGTAAGTTCCTAAGTTACCTTTATCCCACTATCTGTTTGATTCCTCATGATTCCAAATGAATAATTTGACAATACGTGACTTTGGACAATTTTGTTTTTCTCTCTGATGCGGTTTTACTGTGGGTAGTTTTCTATTTCAGGTGCTGGCGGGGGCAGCTTTGAGTTATCTGGCAGAACCACTCTCCCATATAATCAGTGACGATATGAGCGATATCCACGAAGGAGCCGTGTTAAACAGTACGTTATAATCAATCAGTGTTACGAAATATTTTAACCCGGTAAATTGTGAGTATAAAACATAGGGTCGTGATGATACATGACAGCTTATTTTAACACGTTAGAGTTAAAATCTTATTTTTTATGTCTTATCATTTTCCTGACAGCGATGGTAAACTCTGTGATCGGTATATTGGACGCGGCTCAACCGTACCGAAATATTCCGTCATCAGTCGAGGGTTTCCGTGAAGCTCTTGGTGCAATCGAGAAAAATCGCGCTTACATGGACTCCTCCGAGTCACCAGTGGACAATGTGGTGGAGGGAGATCTCCAAGATGAGGAACGGGCCTTTTTATATATGAGAAAAAGTACTGAAAAGAAATACAACTACAATCGAAGGAAAACAGCGGTAAATTTCCTCAAAGTGCAACTATACTGGGCACTACTTAATCATTAGTACTCATATGTACAAATTAATTAAATTTTAAACAGAAATAATAATTAAATCATACTGTATCCAATTCAAGGTCATATGTAGATTTATTTGGGGGGGGGGGGTATTTATTTTATTGTTCATTGACATGATTTCAGATATTCACAGGATTAAAAAAGACAAGTACTGTGCACTATAATTTGTTCGCATTAAGCAAGATTTTTCTGAAAGATTTTGACTTGAGAGCTTATGTGATGAAAAATTCCCTCCTCATTTTTGGAATATGTTTTTTGTTTTACTTTTGCAGGCTCAATCTTTACTCACGACCTTGGATCGCTCTGTGGATCAGATACTAGACGCGGCTTCGGTTTTCCTCGTTTCGGGACAGAAATCCGCAGTATTTGGGAACGATAAAGGTGCAGTGGCTGTAAAGAGAAACAGTTTAGTTAACGTATTAAACCAGTCGTTTGTAGCCATCGGTGTTGTCGTGAAATCACAGTTAAAGGATCCAATTGATATCGACATGAGTACTCAAATAAAAATGAAGGTAGGATCATTATTGATTGTTTTGCATGAAGTATGGTGTGTTTCCAGAGAAATAAAGCTTTTAAGAACTGCTCAGTTTGGCTCATTTCTTCTGACGGAAGTAATTTCCCAGTTCATCTTATCACTAATTTTCATGTTCCACTTCAGATGAGTATTCTGAACAAGAAACTCAACTTACTGGAAAACAGTACATCGATCGAGTTTGTTAATTCTCCCACAGTAAAGGTATCGCTAGAAAGAGAAGACTTCTGGGAAGGATATGACCTTTTAGATACAAACATGACCTTGACACAAGAGGTTAGCGTGCCTAACTCGGTACCTGTGACATTTCATTTGACAGTCCCAAAGTTTATACCTCTGGACAGAGATCAGTTTTTATACCACCGCATGGAGTTAACCTCTCCTCGGCAGGCTACAAACGTCTATATAAAACCGGAAGTTAACAACGTAGAATATGAAGTTTATTTCAAGTATGACAGCTTCCCCACAGCTACGGACTTTGACTACACGACAAAGACAAACCGTCTGGAGAATGGTACATTGAAAGCCCTCTGCCCCGGGCGTACTTTCTCTCTCCCTGGAACAGTCTACATGGCTCTGAGACCAATCCCTTTAGGTAAGTGCATAAAACAATCTCATCAGATTTACGATACAGACTAAAAGCTAACATGGCAGTTTCCATGTTACTCAAGATATAATAAGAAATGATTAAATTTGTTGAACGATAAACAGAGCCTACAAATGCAGGGTAATGTTCATTTACAATTAAAAAGTCTGCAATAATTGTAGATTTGAAGCCATTAAAAGAAGAGGATGAATTGGCTGGTAACAGAAAGATTTTTCAACCTATGTCGGAGAGCGGTTCAAACTTCAGTGAAATTAGACAAACGGGTTTCCAGATAGCGATTGTCACAGAACAGTGCCATGCCTGGCTTGGTGATTCGTATACCAGTCACGACTGTCAGGTATTATTAATAAGTTATTAGCAACTTCAGTTCAAAGTTCAGTCAAATTAGACAAACGGGTTTCCAGATAGCGATTGTCACAGAACCATGCCATGCCTGGCTTGGTGATTCTTATACCAGTCACGACTGTCAGGTATTATTAATAAGTTATTAGCAACCTTACGTGAAGTGTATTCTCTTATTTATTGAAGTAACTGAAATTATTACTCTAAAGTGTAATTCAATTAGTAGTCAATAAAACTAAAAGATAAATAAGATAAACTAAATTTCATGTTTTAATCACTGTCATTGATGGCGGGGTCGTTGTCTCTGAAAGGAAAAATACAAATTCTGAAGTCAGTTTATTGAACTTTGAAAATTTGGCCCGCCTGTGGACAAACTATAACTATGGACATTATTAATTTATATTTTTCGAAGCTCAGTGAAACCTCAGATCTTCATAGCAGCACTTGTGTTTGTGAACAGCCCTTGATGTCAGTGTTAAACATAGGCCATAGTTTTCTGGCGCCTGTAAACACCATAGATTTCTCCACAGTATTCGCCCGAATTGATCTTCAGGACAATGCTTCCGTGTTCGCCTGTGTTTTTGGACTGTTAGTGATTTACTCCTTTTTCGCTGTCTGGGCAAGACAGAAGGACCAGCACGATATCTTAAAGGTAATTACACGAAACCTTCAAACGTTATCCAGTCTTAACCTAAATGTACGATTAAAGGGGAGAGAAACGAAAACAAAATTAAGATTTTATCACCTTTCAAGTTTTTTTTACAAAACTACTATCAGCTTTCCCATGAAAGTCATTCAATATTGCGCTATAACTAAAAAAATATGGTGGACTCTATATGTCACATTTATTATCTCTAAAAAAGTTGTGCATAAGCTAGACATAAACTTAGTGTTTTTACTTCTTAATATAAACGGTACTCTCCCAAAAAAGAAACGCAACATCACCAACCAAATTTAAAACATGAATTCTTCCAAAAATTTGCGTGATTGAGACATGACAACATGATCATGTTATAATGTATGCTAAATGTCCGATAACTCAATTTAAGCACTTGATAGTGGCTGTTGAACACACGTGACTTTTGGGTCAGTATTTGTGTAACGCTGCATGAAGAAAGCGTAGGGTAAAACTTAGGACAGTTGCACGTGTGAATCATGCCTAATCATTAAGCGAGTTTAATGGGTATA
>JARFOD010158058.1:0-12144 GCA_031763545.1 Mopalia muscosa | reverse complement strand
CTATATCGAGGCACGGCGCCTTGCCACTATCTTTGATGTTCACAGGTCATCCCAGTCCTACACCAACGCAACGAAGAAAGTTTCTGTGTCTGTTGCTACACAGACCTCACCATAGCTATATTTGACACAATTTTTTAATAAAATGTAATGTGAAATTAAAAAAAAAACACACAAAACAATAAATGTTGAATAAAACAGCTTTTACTCAATGTTCACGCCACAGCATAGCTGAAATACCGCTGAATGTGGCGTTAAATACCAATCAATAAATCAATCATTTTAACAGAAGGTTACATATTTGTTGTTTCAAACTCCGTCCCAATTTCAATAGTTGGAAACAGCATAATATCTCACTGTAAATAGTTTCTTTGAGGTATGATAATAATCGGTATTTTGACATTGTAAAACCTAGAAAGTATTGTATCAATACGCAGTGTTACGGTAGAAACCGAACAGAAAGAAATCGATCAGGGATTTTATTTATTTACAATATTTATTGTAAAATAACAACAACAATTACAGTGATATACAGTATAGTATGGCAGAAATACTTTAAGAAATACAATCGAAAGTAAGAGACAATAATAATATTAGGCATATATAAAGTAACTTACATATAGCGTACATTGTATCAGCGTATAAAACTGTAGTCGGCCTTGAAATGGGAAACGTATAACCTGTCTTCAGGTAAAGCAATATGTCCATTTGAGTGGTCTCCCTGGGAGTTATGAATACGGACTTGCCTTCTGGGTAACAATATATGTTACAGAAAACAGTTTTCAATGTCGATGTTTTGGTTAGTGTGGTTTTTTTAAAGGATGTTGGCTTTTTCCATTGTTATTAAGCGTAGTACTTAAAAATGTTTGATTAATATGCATAAATTACGATCGGTGTTTGGCACAGGATACCAGGAGGAGAAATGGTAAAAATAACAACTCCAGCTACCATTTTCACTGTTGAGATATAAGCTCATAATTCAAACTCTTATGGGAATCATCCTGATCTATTTTAAAAAGGAGGGCTGGGCACAGATATCCATCTGTTGTGAGGGAGAACCGCGTTGGCCTGTTCCTTGGAACCAATCATGTTTTGTCCTGTCTTGTAATTGTCCTTATCTGTTACCAGTGGCGTCAAATGTGGTTTCGTGAACCCGATAGGCTGAAATGCCAATACCCGAGTGAAAACACCCAATCAACGCACACACGTTGGTATACATATGGAATGTAAAAGACTATTTGTTGCAGTGTGATTGGTCGAAAAGAAAAGACGCAAAACAGTCGATCAATAAACGCTCCAAAAATAAGGTTTAATCGGTTGAGTTTTCTCCATCTGACCTATTTATTCTTAATTTTACTTTACTTGCACAGCTCTTCCATGGAAACGCCCATGACTCCTTTTTTGCGCTTCAATTCCATTGTTTTATACACCATAATTAGATAGTGTATACAAGCCTTGTATGGCAAGATATTTGTCCAACAACTATTTGTTATGTTGAGGTACTGTACATTTTCCCCAAGTCCTATATTTATGTTTATTAGTGTCATTATTTACTTGATTACTTAGTATTTTAGTTCTAATTTGTATTTCCTTTATTTCGGAATTGAGGAAGTTAAATTTTAGAAATCTTAAAATTCCTTTAACTGGAAATGTGCCTTTTAATTCTTCGAGGTTTATAATCTTACCAATTTCCTCCAATATATTTTTTTATACATATGATTTTGTTTCTATACCAGTTATTGATTACTTGTTGCAAACTCTTTGTGAACTTTGATAAGTTGATAATATCACAGCAGAAAAGTGTTTTAGGATTTTATTACTCAAAAACCTTGAAATGCCTTTGTTTGTGTTTGTTATATCGATCATGTTGCAGCCAACTACTAAATATTCACGAGCCACGTGCGCTCGGCCCGTTTCTAGGGAACGAGTTGACAGTTCTTCGTCGACTTTTATCGCTGTCAACTGAAACATGTACTGTCCAAAGACTAGTTTCACATTATTTGATTATTTATCTTGATAACTTTTTTTAGGTACTGGTACCTATCATAAATATATATGATTAGGTAATTAACACTCCCAATTTATTAGCTGCTTGTTAACTGCATGCTGTTTGCCGGTCGTTCGATCTCGATCTGTCCTCAAGTTTTGCAGAGGAATTCTAGCTGCACTGACTGGGTGATGACATTAGCTATGCTCTCTAATTCGATGACACATGGCAGGTCACTTTTCTGTTACATTTTTATATTAGTGTTAACTCAACTTTTTTAAATTTTCTTTATCGGATTTGCCACGGCTGAATGAACAGTCATAGTCTGTCATGTTTGTTTACAATCTGTACGATTTGACAGGGCGTATTAATACCAAATAAGTGGGTGTGACATAGCAAAATTTGTGACGGTTAATCCTAGGTTTTACGGTCCCAAAATAAACCAAACAGCCAATCAGATTACAGATACAAACTAAGTTGTATTAGAAAGTATTAGAAAGTAGCTTTTCCCAAGCTTATTAGTGATTATCCCGAAATGTCTTTTGGGTTTGACTTAGTAGTATTTTGTTGTGGCTACTCCATAGTCTACATATTTGTTCAGGCTGTCCTGAGGTAAAGTTAGCATTTGCTCAGTTGCTTTCACTAAGTATCAACCTCCCCATCCGTGCTACTGTTAATGCCTGTATAAACAGAAATATTTTTACCTTACGAAGACCCCCTTCTGCATTAAATGGAGTGTTAATTTCGTGTATTGCTTTAATTGGTGGGTCTGGAATATTTTTACTAATAGAGAGAGATTTCTAATTCCATTTTTAACTTTCTCGTTTTATTTTCTCTAGTAGTGCCAAAAAGTTTATTTTCCAAATGTTCTTGAAGTGTTATTCCTAACATATATAAACTCTCTACCCAGTCCAATTTTGCATAGTTTTAAATAAGACCCAGTAAAACATTCTATTAACTTAGCTTTATTTTTTCTATATTTATTTTCAATCAGTAAATGCTATTTTAAAAACTAAACATTTTAGGGCTTGAACAAATGATTTTTCATTGCCCTTCAGAATAATTTGAGTCGTCGGCATATTGGCTTGTTTTATGTCTGTTTTGTTTCGTATCGTTCCCCCATAAATCTCTGCGAAGAGTAAATAAATATAAGGCAAACTCTTGTCACCCTAAAACTAATAAGAGATTCATATGGATAACAACTTCTTGGTTTATTTATCATTTTGATAAATGAGCTAAGAAATTGTTATCCATATGAATCTCTTATTAGTTTTATGTCATCCAACTTCTAAATTCCACTTAAAGAACACTTGTCACCCTGTCTACAACCCCAATAAACTCGGAAATAAGAGGACAGGTTTCCATTTTGGAGTATACAAGTAGATATTTTTGTTTGGAATAATTTGTCCATTTTATTAAAATCTGTCCAAAGCGGAAGGTTAATAATAGATGGTCAATAAAACAACAAGAGATCGAATTAAAAGCTTTTCAAAAGTCCATTGATAGGAGTAAACCAGGTAACCGTATTCCTTTGTTTCAAATATTACATCATATACATCCAGCTACTCTGCGTTTCAACCCTTGGCAGATAATTAATATACAAGGAGATTCTCAGCTACGCCATCTGGCGGATAAAACGATCAAGGTTCTAGTTGACTCCCGCGGTTTACAGTTACATTCGCCTCAATTTCCAATAGCCAAGTCTTTTATAATAAGACAACATGTGATACGCATCCAATCAATTGCTTGGAAGCCGAGTCCCATTAAACATAAATTATCCGCCAAGGGTTGTAATGCAGAGTAGCTAGGAATAGTAACCCTTGGCTAGGGAAGATGGCGTCTGTACGATTCGATAAATATCTCTCTCGTCGGAGGCTCTCGAATTTTAAAAACGTATCACACAGAGGCTAACCCTTAATAATTTGAGAAATACGTTTTATTATGTTTTTTTGCTTTGTTTTGTTTAAGTATGACTAAGCTTGACATATACCACCCTTAGCCACAAGGCCAGGTTTACGTCAGCCTTAGACAACATTGTGTGCAAAACAATACCTTCTTTGAAAGGAAAAAGCAATATGGGCCAATTGTCACAAACACAAAACATATTTGGTAAGTTCTGTTTTTATTGCCAACAAAGTTTTCGTTTGTATTCAAACATACTATATTTGGAATAATTTAAAGATCGAATTTACAGCGTTATTAATGTTTTTTCTTAAACAATCCGATTACGCCGCTTCAAACAATGCAGTCAGTACAATGTGGGGGGCACACCACACAACAGGCTGGAAAAAAGCAAGTTAGATTTTATATTAATCACACATAATGGCCATCTTTTTTACAAACTACCCATTAAATGGTACTGGAATTTAGTATAGTACAAATAGGTGATCATACACCTAGTCATTGGAAATGGACTAAAAATGGTCGAGGAGTCATTCTATATTATTGAGAAGGAAGTCTCCATTACTGGTTAAAACGATATTTTGGTATTGAAGTTAAGGATTAATGAACAGACTAAAGCCTATATTAAATCTGTAAGACAAATTAATACAAATCAGGAATCCTTACCAAGAAAGGCTCATCGTTCTCAACACAAGAAACTGGTAGGAGAGCCTGGAAAAAAACAAGTTAGATTTTATTACAAACTGCCAACAAATTGGTACTGGTGTTTAGTTATAGTTTTTGTACTTTTAATTTTAGCAAATTGGTTCTCCACCGATCAATTTAAATGCCCGTCTAAGATGCGTTGTTTCAACTGTGAACATGGTGGTATTGTAGTAATTTGTCTAATATATTACACAATATATTTGAAACAAGTGTAGAATCGCTATAGCTGCGACATTAAGCTCTTCTTTACTGGACACGGGTTATTAAGAATTTTTAGCTGATTAAGCAATGCAAAATATGATATTTTAAGCGGTATTCCCGGTTGAAATTACCCCTATATTCCTTGAAAGGTCACCATTAAATATACTTAAATATTGTATCAACCTACTTTTTCTTGATTTCATAAAATAACCCGAGGGTTACAGGTATATACCTTCCTACGACCACTGGCGGGTGACATTTTGGGCGTGGCCAGCTCTGTCCTGGCGTCACGCTACTAACACTTTTTTGTGTTACGGGTTATAATAACATGTGTGAACCAACTGTCAAAGTTTAAACAGTCGACTCTACAGTCGAGCATAATTTAGAGGGCAAAATTGGACACAAGCAATGATGCCCGTTTTACCAATATGCATTATATTGTCGCATGGAGTATCGCTTTAAGTAGTTTAGCATCATATTAAGCTACAGGCCAAAGTTAAACTCTCTATTTTAAGCGGTTTGGTTTCTATCCTGTTCACATCCTCATGTCAAAAAATGTGACAGATGCGGACATACCTTATAACTTCTATAAGTTGGGACACTCTAATTTTGGGACAGGCCACAGAAATAACATGTAAGACCCCCTGTGATAAAGCCTATTTCTCTGCCCCAACTGCTAGAAGTTTTACAGTAATATATTACTAATTAGATATTTATTTCAGCATAAAATAACACATTTTTGTGTAAATAATAGTATTTTCTTAAAATTTATAAAACATTTCACTTAATCAAAAAATATTTATTGAATATGCCTGCTTGTTATGGGTGTTAGTGTTTGACACATAGGCAATAGCCCCATACCATAGCCTTTAGGCTCTGGTTAGGTCTTAAATGTGTGATATCTTTCTTTCGCTGCAGGTTCAGAAGTTAGCTATAACAGTAGAATTATTGTTAGGAGATATACCTGACAGAGCCGTATTTAGGGAACCATCCCTCAAGAAAACTTTAGCTCCATATCTTTTACTTACTCAAGGTATGTTTAAAATAACCTGTTAGAAATTGACTGATTCAAGGATCAATGTTTTAAGCTCATTTGACCTGGACTTACAACTGGGCTCATAATGCTTCTCTTGTATGATAAGTATTTCTAAACATTCAAGCTTTCTGCTTCTTATGCTATTATCCTGAAATCAAGACTGTCTCGAATCACCATTTTTACAGAAACAGGGTGTCTCATTTTATTGTTCTTCTATGTTTGCAATGTTATATATGACTGAAACCAGGTCTCTCAAATGGTCTTCGTGTGTGTTTCAAAGACACTCAGACACCCCTCTGGTTAACACTTTAGAAGTCAATAGATTTTAGGAAAATTGATCAACAATGGAAGTGGTGTCAAATATTCCCAGTGTACACAGCTGTACAAGTTGTCTCCCTTGAGCTACTCACTGGTAGTTAGGAAGAAATGAGACTTCCATAGTTTTCACATACTTTAATGAAAGATACTACATTTCTTAAATAATAAATGCTATAATTAATTATAAATGATCAGTTTTTTATTTTATTTTATGCAGCTGTAAGGACTGGTAATCTAGCAAGATTTAATGAGGTGTTAGAGAAATTTTTGAGTAAATTCCAGTCTGAGAACACATACACTTTGATCATCCGATTGCGACATAATGTGATTAAAACTGGGGTGCGGATGATCAGCCTTTCCTATTCGAGGATATCACTGTCAGACATAGCACAAAAACTATTAATGGACAGTCCTGAAGATGCTGAATATATTGTTGCTAAGGTATGTACCTTTATTGTGCATGTGCACTAGAATATCAGTGGTTCTGTGAACCTGGTCTTGTGTTACATTTATGTCTGAAACCTAGTAAATGGGTTCTGACAATTTTTTCTGGACTTCGACATCCAACTGTTATAAAAGATTTACATTACTGTATTTGAATGATTTAAATCCAGTATGTAATGTTAATGTAATAATAGTGTGTTGTTGTTGCATTCGGTCTTTATATTACATTTACAGGTTATATTTGTTGGCAGCACATATTCTCTTTTCTAAAATCATTAGACATCCACATATTTGTGTTTTCTAGTGATTTTCTTAAATTAGTCTTATTAATTCCAAGTATAAACAGTAACTTCATGTAACAATTTCCAGTTGTCGGTATGCTTATTGGCAGGCGTGTGTAACACAGCCAGCTTGGCTGCTCTGAGCAGTTAAAGAGTCCGGACTGCAGCACGGTTGACTTTTCAAGGGAGGAAATTATTTGCAAATAATGATGGGATGTATTTTTATATTTTTTTAGAATTAATTTAACCATGTTTATCAAACACAGGCAAAAAAAAGGGTGTTTTGGTTTTTATAAAGTGAACAGGCAGAAAATTCACATTGCTTTCACAGAAATCTGGCCGGTCTGTTTTTAGAGCAGAAGATGCATGCAATTTACATGTACGTCCAATCTCCCATATTTACAACTTTTAATAATTCTGCGTTTAAATAAAAATCTGTCTGTCAATTAAATTATTGATTTCTGATAATAAAAGTCAAGCAGTGCTTCGAAAAGACAGTCCTTATCCTACATAGATATTGTCGGCTCGATTCACACTGGCCAGTCGTTTTACGGCTTTTGTGAAAGCGTGTAACAAAACATACTCCATGTCCTAGAGACCTCATACAAACTAGTTCTAGTATTCCTCTTTTGTCAAACAATTATGGTGCTTTTTTAAAATATAGATGGACTTTTAAATATTGAGTGTGAACAATAAAGTATGTAGTGAAAAGAAAACGCCAACATCCGCCATCTTGAAAGATGGCCTTGTACGCATTTAGTAACAGTACGCTTATAGCGTGTGCATTTCTTGAAAATGTGATCTGCTTTTAATTTCATATAGATAATTAAAAGTAACAAACCTAAAATAGTGTGCTAAAAGTTTATTTTTGGTGTAAAATATGATGCTAATAAGCCTGCTGCCCATTGCTGTATGTTACAGTACACACACCACTCTGACTGTACATGTATTTACACATAGCCTAGACTTACCTACATGTTCGCGTATAACACGTCTTGCGTTTAGCGCTGTTCGTTTCCCTCACCCATTATTTTTGTATACATGTATGTCGGACTACATATGGCGCCACCTGCTGACAAATTCTTAATTTTTGTTTCTGTATGTTAATTTGAAAACTTCTTATGGAATTCGAATCAAACTTAGGATGAGTGTTCCATGTGACGAGACATCACTTTGGATTGATTTTGGCGTGTGTTGACATACAGGTGGCGCCACCTGGTGGCAAAGTCTAAATTTGGTTTCTGTGTGTTTACTTAAAAACTTCTGGTGTAATTCGAATCAAACTTTGTATGATTATTCCATATGTGACAAGACATGGCTTGGGATTAGTTTAGGCATATGTTCGTCTACAGGTGGCGCCACCTGTTGTCAAAGTCTAAATTTCGGTTCTGTATTTTAATTTGAAAACAATCTTGTGCAATTCAAATCAAACTTAGTATTAGTGTTCCATTTGACAAGACATAACATGGGATTGATTTTGCATTGTGTTGACTTACATGTGGCGCCACCTGGTGGCAAAGTCTAAATTGGGTTTCTGTATTTTAATTTGAAAACTTCTTCTGGAATTCAAATCTAACTAAGTGTGATTCTTCCATGTGACAAGCATCACTTGGAATTAGTTTTGGCATATGTTGGAGTACAGGTGGCAAGGTCTAAATTTTGGTTCTGTATATTAATTTGAAAACTTGTTGTGCAATTCAAATCAAACTTTGTATGGGTGTTCCATGTGACAAGACATCACTTGAGATTGATTTTGGCATGTGCCAACCTACATGTGGCGCCACCTGTTGGTCTAAATTTGATTTCTGTATGATTTAAAAACCTCTGATGAAATTTGAATCAAAGCTTATATGACTGTTCCATGTGACAAACCATCACTTGGGATAAGTTTTGGACTATGTTGGACTACATGTGGCGCCACCTGGTGACAGTCTAAATTTTTTTTCTGTATGTTAATTTCAAAACTTTGTGGAAATCAAATCAAACTTAGTTGGTATGAGTGTTCCATTTGACAAGACAGAGTTAAGATATTCCACATGTCAAGATGCTGTGTAGGACCTGGTGGATTCTATTCAAACCCGATTTTAATATTCCATGTGACAAGATTTCTTTGGGCGTATATTGCATCTCACTTGAGCTCTTGTTTTTGTATTTAAGTCACATGGTGTGGCTCCGGCAATTGCGGGGGTGGTTTTTACGAGGTCCTATCTTTGTTTGTTGCCTGTCAGTTACATTGGGGGTGGTTTCCTTCACCCTGTGTGCTGGCACACTTTAATATGATTGAAATTTCCCTAAGTGCGGAGTCAAATCGCAATCAAGAAACATTCAACCGAAAAATCTCTTCTGCCAAGGTCTGTCTATTTTTTTTGTGTCAATTGATGTGAAGCTTATATATCTACAGTTGAATTCTTTCAAGAGAAACAAATATTTTTTTATTGCTGTCATTTTACATATTATTTGTTTTTTGTTGCTATAGGTAGTCGTTATATGATTGAAATACAATATAAAGTTACTTGTAGCAAATGATTCATCAGACCTAAAATTTATGCGACTTTGATTAACAAAGTTTTGCTCTAAACTGCCCACTAAATATTCCTGCCATTACTATCGCCACCTGTTTATATTAAAAAGATATACATGCTCTTTAGTAATTTAACAAGAACAAGAGTCAGTCTTTCAAAACTGGCTAATAAACTTGTAAACTGTTTTACTTTTCACGGGTTTGAACCCACAAGTCTAATACATATATAGGTAATGATAGGGCTTGAAAAAGTGTGGAACTTGGGAACTACATTCTCGATCACTTTCTCCGTTGGCGATCAATTTAAACAAATCAAAAAATACCACAACAACGCTCAGCTGTGACATCGCCAAGTAGGCTATATCATTGTATGGGACCACGCCTTCACTAGAGCATGTTTTGCCTTTCCTGGGTCCAGACTGTCAGTCTATCGGGACCATCTCGGGAAAAAGTTGATTATATGGGAATGTTATTGCCGAGAAAATTACCAATAGTCGCAAGACATTTGAGCAAGTCAACAACAAAAAAAGACAAGTCAAAGCTCACGTTACTTACCGGTTCACCGTTCACGGTAGAAGAAGCCAATGTTATTCTTTTCGGCACATTTTAAACCCAGCTTGTACTGTTTACCATAAAATAATATGTACAGAGTGGGCCAATCAAGCTACCTCAGTAGGCTACAACACTAAGCGTTTCTGACACAAATAGTTAAAAAAACAAATATTGCCCCTTCAGAACATAATAAACCTTTCCAAGTTAGAGTTCTGTTCTCCCATCTGAGTGAGAGTCTACGTGTTAATTTTTTTTTCTGAGTAAATATATTTCTGTTTTAATCTCACAGTATTGGACAACTCACATGACTTATATGTTGCTTTTTTAAGGGAAAAGGTACTCCGAATCGCTGGTTCAATCACCACGTGCATATGTGTGCTCAATTCGCTGGCAATTAGATCACCGCGATCGGGCGATTAAATTCGCACTTGTCCACATTACCCTGAAGAAGTAAGAATATAGTTGTATATGTGGCAAACTTGCATAATAAACACTTTTAAGGTTGAATAGTACGCTAGTCACTGGACAACATCCTGATTGAAAAGCAGGCACAGCGGTACAGCGTTAGCAAGCACTCAGCGGGATGATATTGGCAAATCAACTACAATCACCCTGCTAGGCCATCTATTTCAAGAAATACTTCTGCAGGAGTCAATAATGAAAAAGCACGGACCGAAGAAAGAACACGTTTGATTTCATTGGTTGATCCAATTTTTAGTTTCTAGATCATAATCCCTCGCAGAATAACTAAACTTATTTTTTCATTGGTTCAAAAAAGCCAAACACGGACCTCGGAGAAAATGTTTGCTTCATTTCATTGGTTTAAACTTGTATAATTGCAAATATTTTTCAATCCACATCTAGAATACCAATGAACATACGTTACAGCAGCGTACGTTTTTTTACTGATTTTACCGAAAATACAGCAAGTAAACAAAGGCATAGAAATTATAGGCGGATATTTTTAAATCGACAGAAATCAGAACGTTGCACCGGATTACTTCATTCATGAAGTTATAAAATTGTTAGGTCCAAACTCATACACATTAAATAAATTGATTTTGTTTTGGTATCCTCTACTTTAGAGATCACACCCTAGGCAATACAGCAATAGGTATAGGTAACCTAGTGTAAAATGGTTGAATAGGTTTTATTCCTGACCAGACGGGGAACTTAATGTGCGTGTTTGGGGTTCACGCAACACCCATTAGAGGGAAGCTTCTAGATGGTTACGTCCCCCAGGTCAGGAATTAAATCTTTAAAGATGGATTTGTAAACTAGTACAGGCAATCAATTTTGCCTGTGCCATGATCAGTTCCGGATCAAATTTGCATTTTTTCGAGCCCTGGGTATTGGCATGATCTAGGCATGAAACCAATGTTTCTTGTATTGAATAAAAGCAGGAAGTACTATTGTGGTCATGATTAATCCTAATTTCAATTTGTCCCGATTTACACCTTTTTGCAAACAGTTTGTTTCAAAATTCGGTATACTCAAAATCTGATTCAGTATACTCAAAATCTGATTCAGTATTTTCAAGATTTGATTCCGTTCGACTTAGGATATGGAGAGTTCAGTATTGTAACTTAACACCTGCCATGTTAGACAAAATTCTGTACAGGTAGCTCTGGTCAGCAATTAAAAGTACAATAAATTCAAGTATTGTTTATTGTCTATTTATTTAATCAATCATGGATTAGTGGCAAGTGTGTCAGCTTTCTCATCCTACTGTGATGTACATCCCAGAGGTTCAAGTCATTCTGTCGACCTAACCTTATACGAGTTAGTCACACGATGTCACTCAGGCAATTTTGGAGGTTATTTTTATGAGCTTTCTTCTCGGTTTTCATCTGTATTTAAGCAAGGAACAAGTGAAGTTAATACCTTTGACTTTAGCCCCAATCCATCAAACACTCAGTTATTGATTAAGATAAGAGCTGTTCGGTGTTTGCCGAAGCTCATACAACTAGCCACGGCAAAAAAAGTTGCGGAGGTAGTTTCATTCAAATAACAAATCCATAAAAGTTTTCTTGATTAATGAACCTAACGTGAATATTCAGGCCTTATTTTTTCACGCAAACACTCTTTCAGGTAACGTGAAGGTTACGCAAATGAAAATTCATGCGAATGGTCACCGTTCACGGAAGCTAAGACCATGTACACGTACGTTGGATGTCTACAGTGTATGTACATTCTACAC
>JARFOD010158047.1:0-12144 GCA_031763545.1 Mopalia muscosa | reverse complement strand
TTTTCAACTTTCACCATGGGTTTAGATAGGCAGGACGTAGGGCTAAGACGGAGGAATTAGCCCTATACATTGTGCTAATTGGTTCCCGACAAAGTTGTTTTTCAGAAACTCTGGCCTGGCCCGATTGATTTCGTAAAATAGCAGCTATAGTGCGCCCTCATTTGTCCATACATTTTATCAGCGGGTTAAAAAAAGTGTTTGTATTTAAATAACGAATGTCAAATCACGGCTTTCTTTCTCTACAATAAATATATAATAGCTGCTATACATCTAGCTTTTCCTTTACTCCGCTGCCTTCTTAGATGGAAAATCCTGAGTTATCTGGACTCTATACAACAGCTTCTTTCGGACGACCTACCTTTATCCAACCAAATAAGAATGGAGCCTAATTCTATCCGAATTATTGTTTTTTCGTTTGATTTGGGTTCAACGTCGTACCCAAGGGTATTTCAATTATATATCGACGGATTGTTCACTTCGCTCTGCATGTTCCTTGCCAAATAACGGTATAGAAATAACGGAGATTGCCAGAGTTCCATCCTGTAACTCACTCATATATATCTGAAGGTCGACAGACGGACTCGATCCAGTGAACAGTACATCGAAGTAGGAGTAGTGAGCACACACGCCACTAAGCCACGGCCCCCATTCAAATGAAAGAGACGGTCTAAACACAGGATGACAACTATATACCGGGTCCCCCACGATCTTATAGTCCCATTTACATGTCCTGACACTAGACACATTAATTGGCAGTGACGCCATGCTTGCGTGTTGTCGACTTGGATAAACGACTTTCTGACTGGCTGCTTGTTTCTACAATTGTCCAATTAAAGTTTTGCCACGTCTTTGCCGCGAATTGCAGCAAGGGTATAGAAATGTGAAAGCCCGGTCTTAAGCATTTTGAACCTTGCAATGAGAAGACGGGTAAAGCGGGGCCAGACAAAGACAAAATAGAAATCAATTTTGTGGACCTTTTGAAAACATTTAATGATCGACTTTCCGTTTTTTTAGTGCGCATGTCATTGGCTGATGATCTTTATGAACTCTCCGTGATACGACCCGCGATCGCCGCCAAATTGCACCGTCTCTTTGTTAGATTCTGCTTGTTTCGGGCCGGCGACGGTTGTATCGTGGAGTGCTTCATGGATGTCGGCCACAGATTTGGATAGGCAATTCTAGTGGTTTTTGTGTAACACGAGGGATTTTTTTTAGTATTTAACTTACTAGTATATGGTTTGCATGACGGACATTCAGACAAGTGGGCATTGGAAGGCGGCACAGTGAGGAAAATAGTTTCAGCAGTTTTGTTTGAAAAGCGTGTGGTTTTAGTTTTTAGCTTCCGGACCTGTTTTATCTTACATCGTCTAGATAGGGACAAATTTTTTTTATTTTTAATTAATTAAATTTTGCTTTCTTCATACTCGTTTTTCTCGATAGAGTCGGGGTCCATCCCTTTATGAATACGAAAAAATACATGTAGGCCAACATAAAAATGAACAGATTTTTTAGTAACTTTAAAAGCTCTGCAGCTGCACGATACCAATAGTGTTGTTATTGGTCGGCAATCTAGAGATATCATTACAAAATGTGGTCATGGTTTATGACCAAACCATCCATACTGTGCATGGAAGTTCAAGTATGACGCAGCAGTTGAAATCAGATCAAATGGATGGAAGATATCTTGTGCCAAAAGCTGGTCTTCGGTTACCTCCCTTCACCAATGTGATTGTAAGAGATGGTTGGTACAAATGTTGTCACGTGACTCACGTCATGTCATCAGTTCAACTTTCAGGAATACCATTTAAATTGGTTCTTTTTTAGTAACCGTGTCTCCTGACTGCGACGTATTGCCTGCAAAGTTGTGAGTGAAAATAACAAAAGACTAACTACATCAGTTTGAGAAAAATAAGAGATCTAAGATTCCTGCATGGATATAGAAACAAAAACAATGAGGCATGCATGGAAAAGTATGTTATAACTCTATCGTCTTTATTTTATAGCTTATTGGTGTATATCAATACCATATTGAAGGATATTTAACATAAACGATGGAATGATCGAACCCCAGCAGTATAATTGACACCCTGTCAGTCATAACATTTTAAGTTTAATAATTTTCTACTTAAGCTAAGTAAAACTGTACATCATAAGTTCAGAGCCAATCACCAGGCAATTTTCATAAAGGAATCCTGATTTGCATAGATTTGCAAGTATCTTGTATATTTATTGGTTTCTGCTTTCAGTTTTTAAGAAAATGCGATCACTGTTGGAGGCAAGGGCATATAGTCTTTGAACTTATATTTACTCTGAATATAATTCAGCACTTTTTTTTTTTTTTTCTACACGTCTTAAACAGTGTGTAGAATAAAGCACAATGTGTGTGTTTATAATATTGAGCTGGCCATGTTGTTCGGGTTGAGGATTTCAATCCAGTAACCGTCTGGGTCCTGTATGAAAGCCAGACCTTTCATCTTTCCGTCGTTAGGTTTCTTCACAAACGCAACACCCAGCTTTCCAAATCGTTCACAGGCTTTATCCACATCGGGCACCACTATGCCGATATGCCCAAAACCTCGAGGGTTGGAGTTCCCGTTGTGGTAAACATCCCCGTCTTGACTTTCAGTTCCCCAGTTATGGGTCAGTTCTAACGTTGCCTTTTGACTAAAGCACCATCGTGTTTTTTCCTTTTCATCCTCGGGAATTTTTTCTGCTGACTCATATCCCATAAAAAAGAGAGAAAACTTCATTGAAGGGAAATCAAACCGTTTGAAAAGTCGCATCCCCATAATACGGGTGTAAAAATCCAAGGAAACTTTTGGATCCTTAATTCGATACATCGTTTGTTGAAAAAGGAAATCTTTTGTGGCCTCATCTGGTTCTGTACAAGCGGCGGCACATTCTTCATCGCTCATAGCCATCTTGCTTATTTGGTTTGAACAATGAATATGAACCTCTTAACTCTTAATCGGCGTGTTGCAGTTCTGTGTACTTTGATCCCACAGTATCTAGAGTAATATATATATATAGGTCATTGATCTAGAGGCTATTTTGACTCGTATATTTACATTAATATTTTCTTTACTCGATCTTTACATAATAACGTGATACTAATATTACAGTCTCTCTGCTTTTTTTCAACTACAAATTTAAAAGAAAGCATATATAAACTGCAAACTGACAAAATATACATATCGGTATCAAAAGAAAACTTGTTAGATATATAAGGGGAAAAGTATGAGTGACAGGTGCCCCTTCCAGGAAGTAGAACTCTTCTGCGTTTAAATATGGCGGCTTTTGACACTTACATGTGTTTTAGTGTTTCGTTAGTTTGTGAAGTTACCAAGGCCTAACCATTATACTGTTTCACACAGTACAGATTTTATCCAAGAACATGGGCAAAGTAATGTCCGCCGTCAGCAAGCCCCTGAGGAACTTCAATGTGGAGAATAGGGCCATGAAAGCAATGGAAAAACAAGCAAAATCTGCACAACCAAAAGCGGCCCCTCGTTATCCGAGTTTAATCCAACAAGCAAGAGGTAGGCCTAGGCCTGGGCAAGCACTGACATGAGAAGAAAATAAATACAACAACACGTGTATTGTGTTGCCCACAGACACTTGCTTCTAGCTGGTAGATAGCCCTGTTAACATGACCTTTAGGAATTCCTCTCAGTCTTGTGGTAAAACACAAGTGAGATAATCAAAATAAAGATATCTTGTTTTGCATTATCCCATTTATCCTAGCTCTCTATCTTGTAGGCTTTCTCCGGCACTTAAACGGGATGTATGCCTCTTTTTATCCACTGCAGTCTGTAGCTCAAATCAAACCAAACCGCTTGGAAACTCACATGCGCATTATCTCCAGCAGGACGAGGTAATGGTAGATTTTGATTTGAGTGACAGACTGGAGTGGATAAAAAGTCGCGTACCTCCTGTTTAAGTGCCTGAGGAAGCCTACAAAAGTAGAGAGAGGGGATAAATAGGATGTCCGACTAAATACCTTTATCTTAATTATCTTACTTTGTGACTGCTTATTCCATATGAGTGCGGGAGTGTTTTACCCAATGGAATTAAAGGTCATGGTTAAAGGGCTAGCTAATTTGACATCTGTTCTTGATAGCCTACCTTGTAGACTTTTCCATCTGCTACAGTAATATAGAGAAGATAGGAAAGGTTGTTTTGCAAAATTGAAAAATAACAACAAATAAAGCAAACTGAAACAGCTGGGTTTGTTAACACAATCAATTTCTAAGTGTCATTTTGTTACGCTCAACATTCTTTGCTGTTGTCAAAAGGTTGTCATGACTCGATTCCTGCTTCTCCTTGCCCATAAGCCATATTTTAAAAAACTTTTCAAGTCACAGTTAAGGATACTCATTTGACACGGTCAGCTCTTGTCAATTTTATAGAAAAACTGGTATATTCCACATTAATTCACAATATATATGCATACTTATTATATCGGCTGTTATTATACCTACAGACCTGATTTTTTGCACATTTTATCGCAACATATAAAACAAAACAAAAACATTCATTCAGGTTGCTAATATCTTTTTTTGTTTTGTAGATATGGTTGTAAGAAGTTGAAATTTCCATATTTTCTCTCATTTTTTAAAATATATTTTTGACCTTTAACACAATATTGCAAGAAAACTTAAGACAAAAAGGAAAAAACTGAATGATCGTTTGTTTTCCAGTAAGTGTTAGAAAAATATAATTTACTTATTCTTGTTCTGTGGAAAAAGACGATTCAAAATATATATACATGTGTTGCAAAATTCACATTAGTTAAGAAGTAAAACAGCCAATTGTAAAAACACTCTGTAGGGGGGGTTAGAGTATTCTTAAGCGAGCGCTTTGTCAAGACACGCGTTGGTGTCAAAGTCGTGGAATTGGAGAGGGAGGATAAAGTCAAGATTATAGAGGTTTGCAAAAGACGAGAATTTTATTTTAAGAGTCGCAATCTGCCACCATACATGGTGTAAAGTACTGGCAATATAAACTCCTCAACTGTCCATTGTCAGCCTAGTATTAAATCTATGTTAAAATAAATTAACTTCCTAAATCCCGTTTCTAACAAATTATCTGCTTATTTCAAAATACAGTTGACCCTCAAATATACACCTCGTCAAAAGTATCGCACCACCGATTTGAAACTCACACTAGAAATATAATTTTGGTGTTTGACACTACAAGTACATATGTAATATACGACACCATCTGTGAACATAATCTCACAAACACACCCTGTTCCGAGTTGCACATGCATGCTTGTTCCAGGGGTCGGTTTGCTATAAGAGCAGTATGCACATAGCCCCTTTCCCTTTTGCCACTGAACCAAAGATGGCAAATTATTGGCATGCACCAGACTGGTATGTCATGTCGTGATATTAGAATACAGCTGAACATTAATCACACTGTCATCAGCAGGCTCATACGTGCCCATACTGCTACCGGTGAAGTAAAGGATGCACTAAGTTCGGGACGTCACTGAAAAACAAATGGCAGGGAAGATCGTGCTCTCGTATGCCAAGCCAGACGAAGCCCAATGTCTACTTGTACACATTTGCGACATGGATGGCATCCGTACAACAGAGTGTCCAACAGCACCATCAGACGACGCCTTAATTCTGCAGGATTGAGAGCTAGACGACCAATCAGACGTCCACTCCTCACAGATCAGCACCCCCATGCCCGTTTAGCCTGGTGCCAATTACGTGCTCGTTGGAACCTGAGAACATGGAGAAGGATCCACTGGTCCGATGAAAGCCGTTTTTTACTGCATCATACAGACGGGAAGGCACGAGTTTGGAGGCAGAGAGGCACAGCATATGATCAGAGGAACATTCAAACTGAAGTTCAATTTGGGGGTGGTTCCGTCATGGTGTGGGGGGTGTTGTTCCTATGTTTGTAAACTTGACCTCATCACAGTTCCCGGAACACTGAATGGACAGAGGTACCAGGATTTGATTCTGGACGGTGCCTTAGTGCCTCATTTCGAAAACCATGCTCTCGCAACACGTCCAGTCTTCATGGACGATTATGCCAGACCACATCGTGCTCAAGCTGTTGTTCAACATCTCCAACACATCGCCATTGAGACACTACCATGGCCATCCAGAAGTCCAGACATGAATCCCATTGAACATTTGTGGGACATTTTGGGAGGTAGGGTGAGAGCAAGGGATCCTCCCGTTCAGAACCTTCAGGAATTGACCAATGCATTGCATGCTGAGTGGCAGCAGATCCCGCAACAGACAATCAGACGTCTGGTGGCCAGCATGAGAAGGCATGTTTTAATGTTATCGAAGTGCGAGGTTGTTACACCAGATACTGAGTTGGCCAGTCATTGTGGACCTTCGTCTCATGTAGTCTGACTAGACGCTTACAGGAGGCCATCTAAACAATTTAATGTGCTTTTCTACACCATTTGTATGTGGTTGAAGATCCAGTTTTACTAAATGATAAAAAGTGGGTGGTGCGATTTTTATGAGGAGGTGTATATATTACAGTGAACATTGCAAAACTATAATGCAGTGATGCGGCTTAAGTTTAATTTTCACAAATTAGCAAATATCCAAGGAGAAAGTCAGCTGCCAAGGAAGTCTATATCCCAATCTGTTGCATTGTCATACACTTCATTATATCTCCAGTATGTCACCTTATATTTCCCTCCTTTCTTAAATTTGTCCAATTTCCCATTATAGGTAATTATACCCTGTACCTCATACAAGAGATGTACAATATTTCTACCAGAGAGTTAGCCTTTCGAAATTTGTCTGATTCACTTATGGATGGAAAGTCAGCTAATACATTTTTCAAATAGTCTGACTTCAGTTTTTTTTTTCTAAAGCTTTTCTGTCTTTTTCTTCCTTTTTGTTTCTTTTCCTCTTGTCTTTTTATCATCTCTATTCGTAAGTCTTTCTGTCTAATTCTCCTTGTGTCCTTTTTCTTTCTCCCGTATGACACAGCTTTCCCTATCTACTTTTCTCTCTCCTCTTTTGCTAAACTATCTAGGTAGGCTACTGTCCTATTTTTCTTTGCGCACATTCTTGAGGATAAGAAACAAATAGTGGCATTTGGAGCTCTCTTTTGAGAGGCGGAAAACATTCCCATGATTTCCTCTGCATCTATATTATGGCTCCTTGCTGAGCGTGTCTCTTCTTTAAGTTTTTCATCAATATTAATATTTAAAGTATGAGCTGTATTGTCTTTCTAACACCTTCACAATCGATTTCAAACATGATGTAATAAGTTGCACATATAAGGTTCTGTTTTGGTCTTTTGACAGTTCTTTTCTTATTTCAGACAAAGCGACATCATCTGATTGTAGTGTTTTTTCAAAGAAGTCAGCTCCTCTGGAGAATCAATCATATCGTTCAATTTTTTAACTACGTTTGTAACCACCACAATCCCTTCAACATGATTAATTTCTGTTGGGGTGTTGAAAGTTTTCATCCAAGGTGCGGTTAATAGTTAATTAATCCTAAGACACACAGTTCAACTTTTCCCAATTCACTTGAGAAGTCCTGATATATTGCTAGGCGCAATCCACCACAGCTCACTGGTCCAGATTTAAAAAAAATCTAGGTAAAGTTCATACTTTTCAATTAAAATGCCATGTATTTCAAATAACACATGGAGACGATTACCCTGGTAACGTGGAAGTAAACTGCGACGCAAGTTGTTTTTGTCCAGAAACGAAATAAAACCTCTCGGGTCACCTTTGTCATCTTTGAATCTAAGTTTGTTTATTGCCAGAACCAATCATGCTGCAATACAGTCTGACCCATACACTTTTCCACGAGATTCGGCTAAGACTTTAAGTGATCAGCTTGCAGCACTGGCAATGGTATCTAGGGGATGTAGGTGACAGTTAAGTTCGTTTAAAGACTTTCTCCAGTTAGAACAAACAAGGCGAAGTGCAGCCCTATTTGCTGCACATCGATCACTCATTGAGTTTTTAATGTTATCTATCATTGTTTTCTTAACGCTTTCCCTATCTTCTATGTCCTTGAAATTACAAAAACTTTCACATAAACTGTCCACAGTCGATTATAAGTGGTCCGCGTAATCTGCTGCAGTACCACCAAGCAGCTCCTCCACTGAGGCTACAAAGCATTCCTTTTCAAAAGAGAAATGGACACCATTGATGTGTTTACCCTCTTGGGTCATCACATCAAAACCTATAGTAATACAATCAGTCTGTAATATTTTATCAGCAGTTTGAAATTCCGCTAAAGCACCCAGTTCTCGAGCCATCAGCTCAACTGTAGTTCGATTAGGCACATCTTCCATTTTTTCCCCTGAACGAACAAGTGCTTGTTTAATAAGTGTCTGAATATTTGCTGTTGGTACTTGGTTGATAATGTGATCAAAAACAAGCATACGTGTGTTAACTGAATATGTTTTTTGATTACTCTTTAAATTTACTGTTGAATCTGAAGAGTCCAGGGCAACTCCTTGGATTTCTTCATTTAATTCCATGGTTTTGTTCTCCAATTCCGAAATTCTGGCATTTTTTTCGATTAGTTTTTCCTGTAAAAGCCTGTACTGTGACACGGGGACTGACATTTTCCTCCTATTCCTGTTGTATGTTTTCAGCTTTTTTTGAGCAGTCTTAAGTTGACTAAGTTTCTGTTTGATCTCTGCAATTTGGGTCATCATTGAGTGACTACTCAGTTTCTCCTTCAGTGAGGAGATGGTCATGGTTTTCCTTTTTATTGCTTGGTTAATTACTCTTTTGGGAGTTTTTATTTGCTGTTTTAAACTTTTTATTGTTTTACTGTATTTCTTTTTCTCAGCAGATCTCTTTAAAGAAATAAAGTCCAAGCGTTTTTTCAATTTTAGTTCTCGTGGGGTAATTGGGGTTCTTGAATGACCGCGTACTTGATCCTGTTGACTCACAATGTGGTGCTCTTGACTTATTGATGGTTGTGGTTCACCTTGTGATGACACTGATTCAACTGTTGTGACGAGAGACTCACCCTGTGATGTCGTGGGTGACAGTGCGGTAATGGATTGACCTGGTTCGTTAGCTACATTAATTGCAAAGGGTTGCTGGCACAAATCTACAAAGGTTTTAAATTCACGGTCATCAGTCAGTTTATGAAGTTTGTTGTAGCGAGTAGTCAGATTTCGAATTTGGTTATTCAGTGTATTCGACAAAATAGCAAAGTGTTCTTGTAAATGACGTCCAGTCCGAGCACGACTCTGCTCACATGTGATTAAAAAAGTATGCAGCACATGACCACTTTTCATTTCAGCCAAGTCAGTTGGTAATGTATCATAATTTTCGACAAGGTGCTTCTTGCCTACACCAATCTCCCCCTTAAAAAAACTTGATTTCTTCTTTGCTTTGGGCATTTTCCTAAAAAAAAAAAAATCAAAAAAATTTAGCTGAAAAATAGCACAATAAAAATTCTAACAATAAAAAAAAAAACTTAACAATAGAGACATTTTTCTTTTCTTTTTCAGGTTTAATTTTTTTCCATATGAATAACAAACATTCAGTTACAGCTGGTAACAATACATGTCTAATTTAATCATTCAAGACAAAAAAAAAAAAGTAAAACAGACGAAATATAGCTCACATCGTATTTTAAACGTTGTCAAAATAGCTCAATTAATAAAAAATCTAATCTTACACATGGCATTTGTTTGTAAATAAAGGCTATTGTCCAATCAAAGTATGACATTTGGGTCACGTGATCAGCCATTCATTAAATGAATGAAAATGTGAGGAAAACAAGGCTGCTAAATCCATCCCATCCTCGAAATACTGGTAAAAATATTCCAGTTTAACAACTTAAATACAATTTGGATATGCTTATTAAGCCTAAGGTGCATATAATATCACTTTTATCACTGCCTGATTTCCAGTCAATTTGAACGACCTTTTGGTCCGCCATCTTGGAAAGACATTTTGACAACGTTTACGACGGGAGCAAATTATTTTGTTTCTGAAACTCACATTTTAATAAAACTTGACCAGTGTTAAGTTGAAACATGGTAGTTTTAAGCTACATACCTTATAAATTGCCCCGAAATGCGTCTAAGGAAACACAGTGGAGTTTAATCAGCAGACAATTTCAACGTAGTAAAAAAGCAACAAAGCCTTGAGGAAGTGAAAAAATCGATAACGAGGGTGATGAGGGAAATCTCCTCTACGTCATAATGACGTTTTCCTATAGAAGATAGTCAATCAAAAACGAAACTATAGTTCCTCTCTGGCCGGGCATAGGCTTTGATTTCTAGGTATTACTTCTGTCCGTCCGATAGGGTCTAAACTGGTAAATAAAGCAACGACCAGAAAACGCAGCAGTTTTCAGTGGTTTATTTAAGGATGAAGCTAACGCTTTTAGTGAACAAGAAAAAAACAAATTAAATTCCCAATTCTAGAATCGGAGCATTGGTCCATCATTTGTAACATACCATGGCAATCATACGGTTTGTTATGGTTAGTTTAAGGGTAAGTTAAGGTTTGTTTTAGGGTTAAAGTTTAATGTTACATTGTTTTGTAAACTGACAGACACAGTGGCTCACAAGAACATTCTATTCTATTCACAACTTTCGTTTTCGATTGTCTTAGCTTTTCTTACCTCCACATCACAAGAGCTCTCATTCAGTATTTAAATTAGGACACATGACCAAAGCTTTATTTAAATGAGATCACATGACTCAAATTAAAACATGGAGACCAACAATATTATGTCTATTATTTGGACAAAATCTAACAATAAAATTTTTGCACAAAACACATTTGCCAAAAAAATAACGTGAACATCTTTTTTCATGAATGATAGAACAAATAAAAGCTGTCGACAAATTGCCCCCCCCCCCCCAAATAGCCGTATCTTCACCTGAATACAATTCTATTTGACATTTGCGAAATCCATTTTTATTAGCACCATTGAGTTAAAGCATAGTGGTTCAGTCGAGTTGAAAGTAGATAACGTCTTGATAATACATGTATACACTATACAGTCGTGTGGCTAACTTCTTTACTTCTTGCATGTTGCAGTTACTGGGAGAAATTGATGGATGACGTAAACCCGTTGTAACAATAATGAATTAAAGTAGAGTCATACGCGAGGCTATTGACCGATATTAACCTTAAACATTTGCTTGTACAGCAATATCAAAATCTTGCGCCGAAATGTCTATTTCTCACTCACAAAGATCTATTATAACTACAAGAAAAACAAAAATCCTGGTTATTGCGAAACTTATCTGGATCAAACAACTTGTAACTCTCGTTCTCACATATTCTTTGGTTAATTTATATTCTTTTAATTTAAATACCAGTTTGCAGGTTGATTTTTGCTTAACCCATATCGACTATAATGTGTGCTGGTGTTTATCACATGCTTTCTATACCATCTACAGTGCTACTGTATTGTCATTACCTTCTCTCGAGATATCTGTTAGTAACCCATAAGAACTCGCAATTAAGATCTACTAAGACACTTATCTGTTGGACTTTATCTATAGAACTTATGATGATTCGTGGATATACCCTATACCAACGTGACTCATTTCTAGAAATATATAAACTGAATAACTAAAGAGAGCGAGGTAGATTACCAAATACATGTATTTACTCACATTGTACACATTCCCGTCGAACACGGCACTTCTCGCTTACATGTGACGTCAGAGCTTGAAATCGCAACCACACAAACAACTGTAAAATAAAACGGTCTTTTAAAGAACAACATCTACCAACTATAATTTACATTCTCTGTTAAACATATTATTCATCCATTGCTTTTCACAGCTATCCTATTTGGAGGAAAAAAAAAGAAAGAAAATTAAAGCGTAATCTATACGTTGCAAAAACTAACGTTAACATGAACGTTAAATAGCATTGTACCAAAGAGAACCCATCTGGTTGCTAACTTGTCTGTCACCTCTTATAGGTACATGCATGACAAATTGAAATAAAACGATAAGTTTGCATTATTTTAAGAACAGCTATTGTGAAGTTTGTTTGTTTGATTGTGCTTTGACGTCATGCTCAAGTATATTTAACTTATATGACGACGCCTCGGCTTCCTCGGTTGATCGTAAGAGGCGAGAAAAGAGGTTGCTTTCTGTTGCCCTGGTGGTCGCAGAGCTAAAGGGTAACGGGAAGCAGAT